>JAGFPH010001682.1:148092-162773 GCA_018207615.1 Philaenus spumarius
AGTATTGCGTCATTTATTTATTTAGACCAAACCTCTGTGCTTTTAGACACTATAGGAAACTGCTGTTTTATTTCTTATCGTATATTTTCTCTGTGACATGGCTGTTAGTGTTACAGTATTATGATAACACTGATGAGACCTTTAAGGTACATACATTGAATTAATGTTTATATGAGTCAGCAAATCAAAGATATATCAGTTGATAGCAGTTATAATCTGTAGTTTAATCAAAATAGGCTGACAATTTTCTCTATTTTTAGCAGTGGCCAACAATCTCACAGCCTTCTTCTGATATTGCCACTATTTCTCCAAAAGTAGATACTATATCTAATCACATTTTCAAAGATTAAAAGTACATATCTTACATATTTATACGGTGACTGAGATCTTATATTTCTAAAGCGAAATACAATTCTTGACGGTTTTTCACCCAATTCATTAACAAGATATAATAGTCAAGGCTTAGCCTTATCTTTAATATGTACTATATTTGGTAGGAAATAAAATAACCTGTGTCTTATTTTCCTCTCTTAAAGCAACATCAGAAAGAAAACCCAGCAATTTTACGGTGATTAAAAATTGTAGTATTATTCGCAATGAATAATACACTAGAAGATAGGTGGACTATATATGGGAGGTCATTTACAAACATAAACTAGCAACTAACTGGAACTGAAGTTAACTTATGACTTTTTACAAAACTTAACTCTGGTATGGATACAAAACTGAAACAACTACATACTAACAAACACGCACAGTTCTAAAAATAGTTTTTTCTATGAAAATATTGACTCGTGACTTGTAAAACCCATTGTCTCGATAATAATAGGTAATTATTAGATCTAATGGAATATTGAAGCCGGTAGGTCCTAAATCTAATACAGGGTGGCTAGTGATATGACCTTTTGAAATTCCCTGACTTTTCCCTGAACAATCTCAGAAAACAACAAACAAATCCATGCTAATTTTAGGTCATATCACAGCACATGCATTGGAACAAGCTGCCACAATCACTCCCGTAACTTGCCGATAATTGTTTTTACGAATCAGAATAGGAAGTTTTATTATTGATTCATTTAGAAATTCATCTTATCTTTAATGTTTATTTTCTCAATTAAAAATTGTAATAATCTATGATTTTAAAGAGTTATTTTTAACTATTTTCCTTAGAAATTTTATTTTTCCCTGACCTTAACCAAAATTCCCTGATTTTTCCAGAAAAGTAAAATTCTCTGACTTTTCCAGTTTTCCCTGTCGCTAGACACCTTGTAATAATTACAGTAGAGCCGCAGTTATCTGAGGTACCTCGTATAATGAAAGACTCAGATAACACGGACACTGTCAAAAATCGAGAGGAAAACGTATGGTAGACTGGTTAAATTAATGAAAACATAGTCAAAGGTGTGAAATAAGGCATCTTCTGTATCAAATAAAAACTAACGTCCACAATGAAAATAAAATACAAATAAAAAATGATAGAGAAAGACATGCGTAGACTACAGTACATGTTCCAGTAAATAAATAATTTTTTGAAGAAGTTCTTAAGTGTTTTCGGTTTAACAGATCTCGCTCGTTTGAAAACTAAACAAAGAATATGCAGTATGAGTATGACACACGCGACGCAATGTTTTAAGAGCCGACGGTTACTTGTATTTGGGGTACAAAAGTCGTTAAACTTCAAAAATAGCTGTTACCAGAAATTCTGTTCACGGCTACTTTCGGTTTTTTATTTTATTTTACTGTTACATTCATTTTATAATATAGCTATAAAAACAGGTAACATTGTAAACAAAACAAAACATAGAAAATATAAAAACAGATAATATTTAGAGTGCTTTAAAGCTAATTTATACTAACCTAATTGCAAATTTAAAACATCACATTATCATTTAAAAATCCATTTAAATTACAGTAAGCTCTCTCTATCAAAAACTCGTTTACACATTTTTTTTTAAAAACAAACATTTTTAATTTTCTTAATATGCAGAGGAAGCTTATTGAACATTTTTTGCCCATATATTCACTTGTTCTTTCATATATATTAAGGCGATGTTTAGGTAGTTGGAAGTTTATTTTGTTCCTAGTCCCATATTGATGAACAATTTGTTCATTCAACAAAACATCATGGTTGGCTTTAATAAATAATAGGAATTTCAAAATATACAAAGATGGAAGTGTCAACAGTCTCCTGTGCCTAAAAATTGTTTTGTCTTGTATCTGTGCGAAGGAATGAGTTAATTTAAAAAAGTAGGAACTCTTTCTAAGCAGAATTTGATGTTCTACAACGTTTATTGTTTTACATTTTTCTTTTGGAGTAGCCGTTTTTGAGTTACACTCGTTTGAACATGAGCGCAACCCACTTTTTAGCCAAGTTGGTGAAATTGCAGATGTTCGACGATTGATTGTCGCTAAACTACTGAACCTAATCTAACATTTAAGGACCTCATTAGACACGTAATTTTGTCTTCTTATACGAAAACCTTTCCGTATGATCATCCGTTTCCGAATTATAAGCGAAAAACTGAAAAAAGTACGAAAATATCGCGGTATTTCGGCTCCCAAACGTTACGCCATGCTCAGAAACTGTCGCAATTTTATATCACTGTTATTTGGGATTCCCAAAGCGGATTAAAATCATTTCCAGCTCTAGCTTATTTTTCAGGAAGCAGAAGTCTAATTTGCCTAGGCTATTGATACTGGGTCAAACTTCTGTATTCACAGAAACTAAAGGAGACGTGTGAGAGGAGGGTAAGCCGGATAGGGTAAAAGTTGGACACAATAGAAGGTCTTGCAGGAAGCAGGTGCACGAAAAGCCAAGATAAGGAATGATGACATCACCATCGCGCAAACAATATTCACAGACGTCTGTCTACTCTTACTACGCTACTATTGCGCGTTTACAGTTTAGTTGATAGCATTGGCCTTATGGAGGCTTGACGCACTACTACCTGACCTAACTACATCGGCTCCTATTCACAACCACATTGAATTATAAATATCCTTATCTCAGTGTTTAATTCAAGATCCAAATTTCTTCATTTCATTAACGTACCTCATGTTTAAGTAAGCCCCATTACATGTTCCTAATAACTAGTTTAAATGAGTTTTATGAGGTTGTGATGTTTTTATGCTGGCTACTAGCGTAAGATCTCCGTTTGAATAGCATGGGCACCCCATTTTTGACGATACATTATGTGACTAATATAAGTACAGTACAGTAGATTGTCAAACTTTTTTTGTTTGTTTTTTACTAACTCGGTTAACCCGGAATTTGGTTAGTCGGGGCTCGGATAACCCGACTGTAGTAATCAATATTTCGAATGGCGACTAACAGTTGTTACAAAATAATAGGTAGTAATAATATGCGGTTCCCACTATGTAAAATCTCTCCCCTGCTAAAATTTGTTTGCTTAGTATTTTCTATCTTAATTTCTGGGGACTTCAGTCGCTTCTTAACCCTAGAACTGATAGGAGTGTTAAATTTCAACTCATTTGAACGAATGCAAAGTGATAGAGTCATAATTTACAATGCATTTATCAGCTGTTGACTCGCTCGGCCTCTGCTAATAAATCCTCAAGTCCCCGTAAGTCTGATGACGTTGTAGAGCAAGCGAGACAAAGCTTTTTGAACAGTCCTACCAAATCGACCCAGCGTGCTGCGCGACAGCTGGGTGTCTCACACATGACTGTTTGGCGTGTTTTGAGAAAACGGTTGCATCTCAAACCATACAAATTACACACGGTGCAAGAACTAAAAGACATTGATAGATTGCTTGTATGGACTTTTGTGTCCAAATGCTACATCGGTTGGATGAAAATTTCATTGAAAAGATTATTTTTAGTGATGAAGCGACTTTTCACTTGAGTGGTTAATAAACACACTTTTAGGATTTGGGTCAGTGAAAATCCACGTAAATCCTTGGAACATGTACTGATATCCCAAAATTGCAAGAGCAAAGTTTACGGCCCTTTCTTTTCCAAGAGAAAACTATCACCAGTAAAATTTACTTCGATATGCTGGAAAACGTTTTAATCTCACAGACGAGGATGACCAAGAACGTAGCGAACACTTTATGCAACATAATGCACCGCCGCACTACCTTTCCAAAGTCCGGGATTTCCTAAATGTCTGCTTTCCAAGTAAAAATGGATGTGCAGAGATGCATCAATCGCATTTCTCCCACGTTCATAGAACCTGACACCTCTTGATTTCATCTTTTGGAGGTTTATCAAAGATACCGTATTTATTTTACCCTTATCGGCTTCTCTACCAGAGCTCAGAGCTTCCTCGCAATTGAACAAGTCACGCCTGACAAGCTGCAGCAGGTTTGGCAAGAAATCGACTTCAGATGGGATGTGTTCCGCATCACCGATGGAAGCCACATTGAACCTCTTCAGGTATCAGGTAAAAAAACTTCATGTATTTTACTACGAAATTACACCAAAACCATGCCAGTAAGTTAAATGAATAAATCAATTAGAGTTTTCAAAGTTGACAAGTCTTTTTTGATACACAATATATTAAAAATAACATTCTGAATATTTGTTTTGCATTGTTTTAAAAATAACATTAATTTTAAAATTGCATTAACGATTGAAATTTGAAAACATACCAGTACAGTAAGGTGAAGATCTAGAATGCCTGGGATCAGTTGTAAATCCAATCTGGTTGTTAGCTACAATATGAATAGTACCGTGAGTGGTGTAATCGGGTAAGTCTGATAAGTGGAAAGTTTCAAATACAACTCCTTGTCCACAGAAAGCAGCATCACCGTGGAGTAGAATGGACATCACCTGATCCAAAAAAAAAAAAAAAACAATTACTACAGGAAAATAATTCTGCTAAAGTCATGGGATTGCCACACTTTAATTTTTACTGTCACCAATAAAACTTTTGTAGATTATTATATACATTTTACTAATTTACTAGTAAAACCCCGTGAAAAATCACAGGCAGATTAATTAGATACACATCAGAAATACATCATGTAAAAAAATACTATTTAAAAACAACAGACTTTATCTAAGTCTACTACCTAACTATGCTGACAGGGATTTTTAATTCGGTAAATGTGACCAACTATAAGGATTATAAAACTGTAGGCCTATTTGTTAAAAACTTGTATTTATATACGTTATTATATATTTAAAGAAGATACAAATATTATCTTTTAATTGCTTTTTATTTAATTTTAACAGATCAAATGATTTGGAAGTTATAATTATTATAGTGAAAAAATTAATAATAGAATATTTTTATATTCTTTATATGTTAACGAAGATTTATGAATGTTTCCAAAGCTAAACAAATAGGCATCTTTTCTTTAAATTTTTATATACGAATATATTAATGATAAAAGGTTGTATTTGTATTCAGTTTATAACCTCAAAGCAAATCTTATACAGTAGAGCGTCGAAAATCCGAACTAATTGGGACCGAGGGGGTTCGGATTATCAATTTGTTCGGATTTTTGAAAACAACCAAGAAAATGCCATTTAGGCTAAAATATATGCCCTTTAATCGATTAAAGTGGTTAAACAGTACAAGCAGTAATGTAATTACAATACTACTTACATAATATGATTTAGAAGAACCTGCACGTACACAGTAGGGCCAACATGATTACACTTGTAACTTCCAATTACAGTACAGTACATAATTAAAAGTTCACTTGTACATTAAAGTTAACACAAACGAAAAATAAAAATATACTGTATTGTACACTACTGTATGTACGACACACTGTTATAATGATTACACAAAGAGAAATGAATAAACTTTCTGTATGTTTATTGCCAGCGCTAAAGCAGCTTATTAGCGTGACAGTGATACTGACAGCCAGTCTGTTTTGAGGGCGTGTGAGAGCAGGTAATAAGAAGTGTTTAAAAAGAGATAATAATATCAAACTGAAATGAAGATTTTTGTGAAATATTTATAGTGAACGACGCAATAATAGGAATTTGCGAAAACAAAATTTTTGCAGGAGCTGCCTCAGAACGCGTTCGGATTTTTGACATTTCAGATTATTGACGTTCGGATTATCGACGCTCTACTGTAACAGTATAGCATACATTAGTTCCATAACTAAAATTCAAACAAATCATTACAGATCATGGATGAAATCAGCTTATATATATATACGGACATATACTCGCTTTTATATTAGTTGATAAATTAAATGTCATATTTAAATACACCACAGATAAAAAGATGTTATAGCATGGTAGAGAAGCTCCAAAACCTATAGTAAAATGATATATACACTGATCGAATCAATGAACATAATGACTGAGACTGCACCAGGTTAAAAATATGATTAGATTGGCCAAGATCACTTAGCAAACTTCAGAACAGCAAGAAAAAGTAGTCAGTTCAAAAATAAATTTATTTCTAAGCAAAAGTTTTTAATGAATTAATGGTTGTACCTTCTTGCCTTCTCCGTCCCCTCTATAAAACTGTTCGGCCCTAGTTTTGCCTTGTACGATAGGATCTACAGCTTCCAAATGCGAAGGATTAGCTACAACAGCTAACCTGATGTTCTTGTTGGTCACGCGGTTCAAACGTTCAATGTATGTGCCCAAATGATACTTCACATCACCTGAACCCTGGAAAAATAACAGTTGGATAATAGAAAACATATAATTTATTTTAAATATAAAAAATGGTGCTTTATGCGTAAAACATGAAACATCAGGAAAAAAACACTATATAGTTTTTAGTTGTAGATTTTAAACAAGTTTTCTGATTTCACTTCTTCACAAAAATTTTAATCTGCTATAATTTTTTTGTAAGGTACAGTAGAGCCGCGGTTAGAGTTTCGGGTTAACCAAGGTCGTAAAAAAAAGTTCGATTTGCGGTAGACGCATGCGATAAAGTAACCGCGCAAAGTGAAATCCGGATATAGCGGTAAATCTACTGTACTGTATTTATTATAGTCGCATACGGTTTTGTCAAAAAGGGTTCCGGTAAATAAAAAGCACAGTGTTTAATGACTATTATTAAATACAGGTACTGTAGTCATCGTTACACATGGTAGATGCGTTCCGGCAAAGTGCCGCGTAAAATGAAACCGCGTATAACGGAGACTATTTATAGACTGACGCGATAGCCAAAAATAGAACGTCATACGGCTTAGTATTGATATTGATCAAATAGGTTTACATTAAAATGGATTTATTTTAGTAATTAAAACAAATGGTTTTGTTTTTCAAATTAATTTTAAGTGACTAAATTCTCAACAAAATCAAATGACTAAATTCTGTACAAACAAGTAAATGAAAAATATGTACTTATAGTACAGGTGCTTTACATTTCACACATATAAATAAATTGAGTAAATTAAGTTAAAAAAAGATAGATACAGTAGATAGTTTAAATCAAATTAAAATTATAGTAAAATATTTTGAAAGAAATTAAGTTTTTTACTACATTTTACATTATTACTAAAGACCAATATTTTCACTACTGACAGTGACAGCGAACAACAGTTTGATGTGACTGACAAAAGGTTGAGACATACATGACCGCACCGTGCCCGCACCGAAAAACGGCCCCAACACACGACGGGGGAATAATCTAATGGAAACGTATGGAATAGTCCTAACATCACCGCCGCGCTCCCTGTACGGTGATATTCGGACTATTCCATAAGGTAATTCCTCCTCCGTGTGTTGGCCAACACTAGGCCGTAGTGCGGTGCGGTCATGTGTGTCCCGACCTTAAATGACAGAGCAAGTAGGGGTGGTTAAGGGTACCGTTATAAGAGCACTGACCTTGAAGGGAGAGTGAGATGACAAACAGCGCACCAATAACTTATAAAATTATTAGTGTAGCCTACACTCCAAACAACTTGGCATAAATACAAAACCTTTCAAGGACATTTTTACCGCGTAAAAGCGAAATCGTGTAAAGCGAGACCACGACCAGGACTGTCTGTACTGTACAATTCAGTAATTTCAATGCTTTGCTAATCATCAATACAATTTTGCTAATGCTTTTTCACTAAATGTCACGTTGTTCAATAAAACTCAAACTCGCTGTGTTATGGCAATGTGCAGTGTACACCAGTAGTGTAAAAACAGATACGGCGCACAAGCGAGAGAGTTCCATTAAACAGAAAACACTTGTGGACTTCTTTAAGTACCAAATGTTTTATCTGGAACATGTACTGTAGCCTATGTATGTCTTTTTATCATTTTGTATTTTATTTTATTTGGGCTTATAGTTTTTCATTTGATAATACAGTAGGTGACTTTTTTCACATCTTTGACTACGTTTTCATTGATTTCACCAGTTTATCAAAAGTTTCCCTTGATTTTGACAGAGTCCGTGTTAGCCAAGGTACCCTCGGTCACATTACTGTATGACTAACACATTTGATTTGTTTAAATTTGAGCTTCAGTTATCAAGTGGTTCGGGAATAGGTTTTCGAAAAAATTTCAGAAATATTTTGAAAACTACATCCCACAAAATTAGAAGAAAAAACAGTTTTAATATACTTGATTAAAGCTCTTTCAAACAATACCTCATGAAATAATTCGACCACGCAGCAGAACCGCTGACGTGAGTTGAGTGAATTTCCAAAATTAAGTTTATAGGCCTATGTTTTAGGATTTCAACTAACAATTTGGAAAATAGGTCTATTCACGACGGTGCTGAATAGCTGCAAAATGGTTCGCACGCCATTCCGCATATTGGGATTATCTTCAATACACAAAGCATTGCGTGCTTCGCACGCCAACCCTGTATTGCGAGTATCTTCAAGCGAACCCCCATATTGGGAGTATCTTCAATATACATTGCATTGCGTGCTTCGCACGCCAACCCCACGGTAGAATCCACCGCATGGCTTTGAACCGGGTACTTCTATGGTATTTTACGTTTTGATCGATTTTGGGGGAACCAAGCAAGCTATAAGGTCGTGTAAAAAAGTAAAATGTACAGAATAACATTCTACATTTATATTTGTAGAAAAAACTCAAAAACAAATTCATTCTCATAGGAAATTCTCAAAAAATAGTTACTTCCGGTCAAAAAACGTGCTTCCGATTGTTGGATTTTTTTGGCTAACGAACTCGTCCGGGCGATGTAGACAACCAACATGAATATCAAATTTGAACCAAATCGGACTTAAAATGCGGCCGCTAGAGTGTGAACACATATATATATGATTTTTAATGACACCCCAAAACGTGTTCTGGGGACCATGATCGGTGCTCATTTGCTACTCCTGACCTTGAGTCTTACTATAAGGGCCACTGCTTGCTTATTTTTCCTATGGAAATTCGCTAATAATATCATAAATCATTCATTTGTCGGGGTACCCATACCATATTTCAATGTGATATCTTTACCACGAGAATAGAGAAAAATGAGTGATCCTTTAACGGCTCAGTTTACAAATATACAAATCAGTTTAAATATAACATCTTACATCATCAGAAGCATCCAGAGCGGCAAACTGGGTGAAGATCTGTTCCAGAGGTTTACGACAGACGTTAGCGAGCACGTTAAGACGACCTCTATGTGGCATTCCCATAACTACAGACTCGACACCCAATTCAGTCGACTTATCTATGATTTGTTTCATCGCCGGGATCAAGATTTCACATCCTTCTAGACCAAAACGTTTCTCACTCGACCATTTACGTGCCAAGAATGCTTCAAACCTGTTTTAATTCAGTGTATAAGTAGTAATATTTCAGATTTATAACAAACACACCTATTTAATACATAAAATGTAAAATATCATGAAAACTTGCTTAGATTCCGAAAATACAATACAACCTGTTGGGTCTGGTTTAATGTAATAAATGAGATTTCACGAATAAAGACAAAAACTTGAAAATTTAATTTTCAAAGGATTTCGACAAAATATCACAAGTCTCAAATATAATAATAAACTAAATATTTGTTTAAAAAATTAATTTATAATGCGGACAACCAATAATTATTAATATTTATTGACAATGAATTAAACGAGACCAAAGGTCATTCCATAAAGAACAGCTACTGGAGAAATACAGTAAAACTAGGAGGCATAGCGTAAACCAGACAAAAAGACCGTCAAAAACTGTGACTTTGTTTACAGCTACAATGTAGCGGAAGATTTACCATGTTTGCTTCGAGAACAAAAAGATGCGTCAGAGGTAATAAAAGTCAGGAAGAGGGCAGACATGTGTCTTGCGACTCGGCAAAGTGTATCCATTCATTTTCGTCGTAAATAATTAAAATATTATAGTGAAAGTGTCCATCGGTTTAAATAAACTTTTCTAACTTTGTAAGACAGTGCAATAACAACTACAAGACGTACTGGAAGATAGCAGACGTCTGTCTTGCATTCGGCAAAAAGTCACAGTTCTTTTTAATAGTTTATCGTTGCAACAAGTGTTAGTAATTCCGCATCGTTAATAATGTATCTGCGAGACAAAATATAAACAGTTTGTTGAATTATAATTAACAGTTTAATATTCCTTTTTTGTGAAAGTGTTAGCACTTGTCGTTTGGTGATCATGTTTTCATCGATATAAACTGGAGATAGAAATTTTCCAAAAAAAAAAACTGGTAAGTATTATGAGTTAAGGGTCTGCTGAAATGGAACATCTTGGATTTTTATCCCATAAGAGCAGTGTTAAATTTAAAATCTTTTATTTCGTTTATTTTTTATTATAAAATTGTTTGCAAGGTCTCATTTTAACCAGTAACAATTCACATCCCTTTTGCGTTTAACATTTTTTAAATCCCATTCATTTGTCACGTAATTGGTTTCGAAACTATAAGACTGACGTCTGATTGGAAGGCAGCTTTAGAAAATTAAAATCTTGACGAATCCAAAAGTATCTATATTAATGTCAACATATTTGTGTCGAGCGATATTGAGCTTTAAAGAAGTTTCAAAGTATAGTAATTTCTTTGTGTTTTTTCAAGCGCGGCAATAGCTTTACAGAAAATTACAATTTCAAAACGATAATTATATATGTAATTATACGTTTTAGAAATTTTTTTAAATACAAAAATTAAAGTTTGAAACATTACATTTCCAATGGTTTTGTTTTTTTGAGATTGGAAGATTTTTAGTGGGTGTAATATCCGATACAATTATACGTTTATACAATTATACAATTCTGCCGCTTTGAGGGTTAAGTTATTTGTAAGTACGAATAAACTGCATTTTGATTATTTACGTCTAAAGGTTCAAATATTTTTTGCAGTCGGATTTTTAATTTTCATGTTTATTTATGGGTTATGAGTAAGAAACAGCAGAAAACATGATTACTGGCCCAGAACTAATCATGTACGTAGAGCTAAATAGGAAACATTGATCAATTTGGACAAAACTCATTAATAAGTGCAAGCAAAGCCTACCCCTGCTATAATACTATATAAATTAATACTGTTTAGCATTCGGAACAGAAGTTGGAACTCTTGTACACGCTGAGAAGTTAGGGTGTTAAGTATAAAACTAAAGAATAAATTACCCTGTTGCTCTTGTGAGACGAGCAAGAATAAGCCTCTTCTGAGCACTGTCCATTTCCATAACTCCGGGCGTTTCCATCCTTTGACGGATCCAATTACACTGTTCCAGAGAATTTATAAACATAAACTCTACTCCGATGTGACGGCAATACGTTGTTTCCAGTCTTTTCAAAATCTCTCGCAAAGTCAATGCTTTCTCTTTACCTCCGATAAATGTTGTAGACGGCAACTTGAAAGATCGATCCATATCGGCTTCATCTAGAGTTTGACAAATATTTATGAGCATGTCTTGCAGTAGAACAAAACTTACATTTATTTATATTTTTAACGGGTATATAAGAAATTAATAAATCGTTTCATTGTTTACTTTAAAAGAAATGTATAAAAAAGATTACAATAAAAAGTAAATAACTGTAAAAAAAAACATTTCTAGATATATAATTTTTGCCCATAGTATGCTACACTAGAGTGCATGAAACATGTATGTTGAGATCCGGCTTAGAGCCCAGTGTTAACAAGACTTAGGAAGCTTTGATCAGCTTGAGCAGGTAAATTAGAAAATAATAACTGAATTTTTGAGACACAGCCTGGCTTGACATGGGGGTTTCTGCAATGTGTTCATAAATGGATTAGGAAAAAGTCTACATATTATGATGATTGACGGCGCGGACAAAATTGCATCGGGGCTCCATAAAATCCATCCAAAAATGGTTAAAATCACTTCTTGGGGGTTTTTGAGGACACTAGTTCCGAATCTGACATCGAAAACGTTGCCGATGTCCGTTTAGGTTTTTATTCTTTGTTTTTTACCCTCCAACCTTTTACAAGAAAATCAACAACATTCTATTAAAATTATACTTAGTGGCGACTTGGAGCATTAGCGATGATTTTCCCTAGTGGAGCCACCAAGCTTCGGTCATATTTTCTGATGTCAGATTTGAAATCGGCCGCATCAAAAACCTCCGAGAAATTATTTTCACCATTTTTGAATGCATTTTATATAGCCCCGATGAAATTCTATCTGAGCCATCAATCATCGTATGTAGACATTTTCCTAATACATTTCTGAACACCATGCACAAAAGCCCTTGTTAATCTGAGATGTATCTCGAAATTCAGTTATTCCGGTGGAATTTGGTTTAATTTCCCTGGTCTAAAATTCACACTCCAAATAAATACCCTACTCAAACTTCCGCCTGATGAGTTAATAAATCAATTAACATATAAATAAGACTAGAAAATCAAACTGTTTTTGGAATATTCATCTATTAACGCTCTTTAATCTGAGTTTAACTGATAACGTTGTCGCTGACTCAACCTTATGTTAGAGCAGCGAGTGTTCACTCTTACAACTGCTCTGATTGGCTCTTTCAGGGTTGACTTTTCAGCTGCTCTTTACTGTAGGCAATTTTCTATACAGTAAAGAAGAAATATATGTTCTTTCTTGTAATTATTTAACTTTTTTAAAGAGCAAAATAAACCTAAAACATATAAAATAATTGCAAATATCAAAGGAAGAAAACTTTTTAACTATTGAATAAACAACCTCAACTTAAATAAACAGTTTATCTAATTATAAAATTGAAGTTTTTTATGTAGAAAATGTTTTTGTGTACCATATTGCACTATGAAATCACAAAATAATAAGATAAAGTGTAAAAAAAAAGGAAAGGATCCAAACAATTTTCTTCAAACAAAACATACATAATTTAATTTACTTAATTAAGTAATAGAATTCATGTTCTAAAAGGAGAAGTTTGAAATTACAAGTTAAAGCACACCAAACTTGACGAAATGGCACGGAAGCGTACATTAAATTTGTGAAGATTAAAATAACACATGCAATAAACAATATTAATATACCATCACCAGTTTATCAGTATAGGTCAATGTGTTAAGCTATTTAGTGCAAATATTTTAATACAAGCAAAATAAAGTACAATGAAAACTATCCGATCGGAAGTAAAACAATATTATGGAAACATAAACAGTTGTACAAATAGAAACAGATAAGAATCATTTATAAACAAACATTTGAATTGAAACGAAACAACTTTAGTAATATTAAAATAACCATTACCGTTGTTTCTGCAATCACACAGAAAAAATATCTCATAGACAACATTGCTAACAATTCCATCGTCTATACTGATAAAAATTAGATGAACTTCACCTGTGATTCATTGAAATGAAATACTTTAGTTACGTACGTTCCATCAAACTGGCGGCTTTTAGCTGTAGCTGTTGGGCATAAGTCATGCTGGCTCTCTTGCCTAAACAAAAAGTGCCTTTAACATGTATCTATCTACAAAACAAACGAAAAAAACATCTAGAAGGCGGAGAAAAAAACGACCCAGTGACGGAAAATACATGATGTTTTGTCGGAACGTACAAGAACGGAATAGGAATGGATTATATTGGATTCGGTTTTACATTAGTTTTCAGGTCGGTTTTATTATTTTGTGGTAGACTATTCATTGGAAGTGAAAGAAGGCGAAGGCTTCTAAACACAGTATTTCCGTACAATGCTCTTTTCATTTCCTAAGAGGCATCATTGCATCTATATAGTGCTAGCGGAGTAGAAATCTTTCGTAACTTTTGGTTAAGTTTCGTTCCCTATATTTTTTTTCTATCTAGCATGTGAAAACCTCTTTCACTACCAGTAAAAAATAAATGTTCACCTAAAAACTTCATTTTGTTAAATAATCGATAGAGATTTAATATTATAACAAATTAATTTTTTAGTAGTAAAGTGTCAGCGAAGATGGTGCTTGGAGTATTTTAGCAAATATATATTGTTTTTGGGAATTGATATTTCATTAATTTAGAGGTGTCAAGCTCAATTTTAAAAGAATCTCTAGTTTATAATTACTTCAAGTCGGTTCAAGTGAACAAGCATTATTAACGTTTTCCCTAAATTTATCACGCCCTTCATTATATTAATCAGTTTGTTATCGTTTTGCTATGCTAAAATTTGTTCTCTTGCAAAACAAAATATGTCTTAATAATAAAGCAGTTTATAGACTGCGGGTAGTAAGTTTAATATAAAAATTGAAACACAATTTAATCAAGTTATCTATAAAACCTATAGTATTATTTGCACCTAATTTAATTTGGTATTACAAATGTAGCAAAGGCATACACTTTTTATACCAAATGGTTCATAACCGCCAGAAGGTTCATAACCGCCAGAAGGTTAATAACC
>JAGFPH010001682.1:162783-182569 GCA_018207615.1 Philaenus spumarius
ATAACCGCCAGAAGGTTCATAACCGCCAGAAGGTTCATAACCGCCAGACGGTTCATAACCGCCAGACGGTTCATAACCGCCAGAAGGTTCATAACCACCAGAAGGTTCATAACCGCCAGAAGGTTCATAACCGCCAGAAGGTTCACAACCGCCAGAAGGTTCACAATCGCCAGAAGGTTCATAACCGCCAGAAGGTTCATAACCGCCAGAAGGTTCATAACAGCCAGAAGGTTCATCAATTTATTAATAAGCATTATCTTATAGTTTGCCCGTAAAATATAGTTTATGAATAACATTTTAGGGATGTATTAACAAAATAGAGCAAAATAAGATGATACAAAAATTAGGTATTTGTAAAAAAATTATTGATTTTGCTTTTGTTGGTACTTTGAGTAAGCGGGCAACCTGACAGGCTGTTGTACTCATTTGAAAAGGGCACTTTGTGTCCAAGAGTAGTTTGAACAAACCACAAACTGACTGAGATACCCCCCCTATCAATTGTAATAATTTATATACGTACGCATTGTTCTAAATCAATTATTTTGAAAAGAGTCAAATTAAGATGTGTAATTATGATTTGTTTGTATGATGTTTTGTCTAACAACAATAACCAAACTACCAAGGACATTTTTTACTGGAACTTAGTCTTTCCTACAAGAATAAATATGATCAGGTTTCAGGTCCAAGAGGATTTGAGGATAATTTATCCCAATCAGGTACAGAACTGGCAAATCACCATGTATACGTTTTCTGAGTTTCAGAATGTGCAGGAGTGAGACTATTTTGAATACAGTTTTTCTTTTAGCGTTAAACGTTTATCTAAAAGTATGGACGTAATTTTATTTGTTATTCTAAAAAGAGAATATAACGATCACAAATAGATTCTAGTAACTTAGGAGCAAGTGAAATTGGGCAGATGGAAATACAGAGACCACTGGAGACAGAGTGTTGTAGTTTCTGTTGGAAGAGTGGTTGGACATGCGTTTCTGACAAATTTCAATATCTACAAACATCCCAGCCTTTTTATGCGTAAGATTTTTTTTAATATGAGTTTTTTTTGTATTCAAAATCCATATTTTATATATGCACATAAAATTAATGAGGATAAGGACCAAATAACTTAAAGAATGCCAACAGTAGCAGCGAGTTCAATCTTGTGACTCCAGAGAGGAACAAAATCTTTAACAGTCGTATATTATGTCACACTCAAACGCCGAATCCGGACAATGGCCGAAATTTTTACTCACTCCGCGATGACGACATTGTGAAATTCTCACATCGCAGAGTGAGCATTTTATTCGGACATTGGCCAAAGCAAAATACCCAGAACGCGTTGTGGAAAAATGTAAGTACTCAACTGCCGAAGTAAACATGTTCTTTGGAGATTGAGCAAAACCATAATACCCACAACGCGACATGGGCAAAAGTGATTTCCCACATCGGGTTGTGGGTATTTGTAATTTGCACAAACACCGAATAGCCTACATACACTATGTCCATAATAACTATGTAAAATAAAATCAAATTTTTGCTTGAAATTTAATTTATTTAAGTATCATAACAGCGCATTAAAGTGACTGGTGTTGGCAGACGAAATGCTAGGGATAGTTGATGGTGGGGATTAGGTTAGGTTATGTCTCGACCTGCACGTCTGGTCCGTGAGAAACTCTATGCGTCGTTTGCGAAAATTAGAAACTTTTGCCCATGTCGCGTTGTGGGTATTATGGTTTTGCTCAATATTTGAAAAAAATGTATACTTTGGCAGTTGAGTACTTACGCTTTTCCACAACGCGTTCTGGGTATTTTGCTTCAGCCAACGTCCGAATAAAATGCTCACTCCGCGATGTGAGAATTTCACAATGTCCGCGTCGCGGAGTGAGTAAAAATTTCAGCCATTGTACGGGTTCGGCATTTGAGCGTAACATATATAAGAGTTATTAGGGCATTTTAGGATGTTTATGACAAGATAACAACATTTGTTGTTGTTGTTAAACGTGAAAAATGTAAGCAGTCATTAATTTTATGGAGTTGGGTGTGTATTACAATATTAAAAACCAATTTAATATTTTTCTATAATAAATCAGCACGCTTAGTATACTTACTGACCAACACAATAGTCCTTGACCATTTTCAAAATTTGCCTCTACCTGCACATTCTTTTCAAATAAAAAGACCTTACCTTTACAGTCGTTGTGTAGTCTCATTTGGGTCAGTTGAAAGTAAAAAAAAGAAAAAAAATCATGCAACATCAAAGACAAATTATATCTACTAGTAACAATAAAGTAGACTCTTTCAAGCAATAAGTTTAATCAATGAATTAGTATTTTGAGTGAACTGTTACCTATTAGTATTGTTAATAAGAATGTATCTTCACCTGGGTTACAGTCAAGTTAAATTGAAATGAATGAAATGTAATCATTCCACATCTTTTATAGTAATATTAATTCATAAAATCTTGTTAAAAATAATAAATATATTTCCGAAATAGTAAACAAAAATATCTGAGTACAGTGGACATACTATTCATAGATTAGGCACAAGTGCTATTATTGTCATGTGTACAAACATGTCTGAAAAGATGAATTTTGTAAACAAATTTGTCAGATAAAATTCAATTTGACAAACCCCCGCCCTTTCAAGCCAATAATAATAATGCTAATAAACAATCAGACATATTATGTCTATACTAATATTATAAAGAGGTAAAATTTGTTTGTTTGTAGTAGGCGGGGTAATCTCTGGAACTACTGAACCAATTGGAAAAATAGTTTTACTAATAAAAAGCTACACACTTGAGCAACATTGGCTATAATTCATTATGATAAAAACTTTTTTTTCAATATTTGTAAATTTAGTTGGAAAAAATCTTAGTTAGGCCTAGATTGATGAACAAACACATGTATTTACATTTATTACTATAGCAACCAATTGAATAAAATATCAGATCAAACAGCTGTTTGCTCTAATATTTTCATTAACAGCTGATTTCAAACTATGAAGCAATTATTTGTATTTCTAACTTTTAGGTTAGGTTTTTATTAAAGTGTAGACCTGAGCCTTGCTGGTTCTTTTAACCTTTATTATAACTGCTGTTATAAAGATATGAAATAATTTGATTTGAATATTTAACACTATTTACCATCTTAGCTTTTGAGTTATTATTAATCCTACAACTTTATTAAAAAAAACAAAAAACAAAACATAACATGATTATGTGTGTAGAAAGTCCCAACGTGGTTGGTAGGGTTTCCCCCTAATATTATATAAACCAAATTTAGCTTAAAAACAAAAATAATGTGGTGGGTTTGCACACAGGAATTTTTATTTTCTGACAGGATCAGAAAGTCTTAAGTTATTGAATACACTGAATTACTCCAGGGTCTGTTCTTGAGCTTGAATTATTTATTATTTTAAATAATTTACGTTTTCTCAGCAAGGGTTAATTTAATTAAATTACAAGTGAAAAGACATGTACCAAGACTGGGCCTTGAACCCAGGACCTTTACCAATCCGTGGTAACGCTCTACCGACTGAGCTATCCTGATAAGTCCCGATATTATCTCACTTGTACGGTTTTACTGCATTTATTGAACCAATAGACTGAATACCTCGCATATGCGACATTGAAAACAATCTGTAATTCTTTTTGCAGTCTACAGCGCTGTTATCTGTTATTATCACTTTTAATATTTTAAAAAGGTCCTGGGTTAAAATCCCGGTCTTTGTCCATGTTTTTCTTTGGCTCGCATTAGAATGCCGAAGTATTGAATAAAATCATGCGATAATTTTTGTGTGTGTCTGTTTTCCTGTATATACGCTATAAGCACTCACAAACGTCATGGAAAACTTCTGGTTGTACCAAAATCTTCGTAATTTTATTGCGGAGAGTTGAAAAGCTTTTGAGCTTTCTAGCGTGAGTTGTAGCGCGTCGGGGTCACATTTTAGGGTCGAAAATTTGAAAATATTGGGTCAAAATTATGTAAATACAGTGTGGGTATCGTTTTACATGTTTTTGGGTACGAAAAAACACAATTTTGAGAGTTAAAAAGTCGTAGCACGTAGTAGTCACGTTTTTGGGTTAAAATTTTGAAAATATTCGGTCAACATTTTGAAAATTCTGTGTGGGATAACGTTTTATATGTTTTTGGGTATGGGAAAACCGATTTTGACAGTTAAAAAGTCGTAACGCGTCAAGGTCATGTTTTTGGATCAAAATTTTGAAAATACAGCGTGGGTTAATGTTTTATATGTTTTTTAGTAAGGGAAAACCGATTTTGACAGTTAAAAAGTCAGGAAGCTTTAACCACTGAAGGAAGTTAATGGTCATATGCCATGCATCAGCATCGTAGTGAACAAGTATTTTAATATTAATGGTTATTATTATTGAAAAGGTTTTTATAAATTAATAAATACATAAAAAGAGAAACAATAATTATCTCCACTTTATTTAATTTGACTGTACCATTAGTGTACGTTAACTACTTTGGTAAAACAGTTTATAAATGCTATGAAGTAAATACCATAACAGTATGATTTTGAAACAAAATATCCTATTCAATTAATTGTTCCATACAAAGGACTTTTGTAACTTAAAAAAAAAACTAAGTATCACATCTATACTGTAAAGAACACTGCAAACAATACTACGGATAATAATATTAATCAAATATTTCAATGCCTACAAAATAACATTGAGAATTTGACAAGGTTCAAATACATGTACATGCATGTAACAAGAATACATGCCAATAATATAAAGCACAGTGTACAAAATGTATGTTAAAAGTTATACGAAATTACAACTAATTATTTTATCTTATTGCCAAGGAAACTGTCTGATGTCACAGTAAACAAATTATTAGTTTAATTTAGATTATTTATTAATATTGAGATGATGGATATTAACCATGTTATACAAAATAAAATATAATGTTTTCGTTAAATTCTAAGATTAAAAATAGACTGGTACAGTAACGACAGGAAGGTCTGTCTTGTTTCATGGATTATTTTGTTGTACAAATATAAAGGCAATATCTAGAGGCAATGACAAATTTAATCTATAGTGATTCCATACAAAAGTGATTTAAAAGTCCCTAAACTCTATTTGCATATGAAGGGCTGAGAAGCCAAGGGCTACAAGTGATATTTTTTGAATAACATGTTACGTGCAGAAACTGGCTCTTCAACACTTTAAAATGTTTGTGGCCAAGGAATATTACAGTAAGTCTATCATGTGCTGAGATCTTGTGGAGAAAAAAAAAAACTACTTCGTAGAAGAGCTGTTTAGCTTAGAAGCCAAGGGATACATGTGATGCAAGTCGCTTTACTTTACCGAAGTAATTTACTTGTAACCTATGTTTTGTTACATAACTTCTAATTCCTGTTAATACGTTCACCGCTACGCAAATTTTGTATTTCTTATGCTAGAAGCTGACTTTTTATTTTTTATATTTATAGCCTAAATGAGTACAAATTACTTTATTTTTGAACCTTTCTACGTAATAATCACTAATATATTAAAGCGGCCGCACATGTGCGTCCATAGCATGTAGGCTTAAAATTGACGTGCGAAACACGCAATGCTCTGTGTATTGAAAATTCCCCCAAAACGGGGATTGGCGTGCGAAGCACGCAATGCAGTGTGTATTGAACATACCCAAAATGCGGGGGTTTGCGTGCAATGTGACTGTCACAGTATGTAGCTTTACTCTGTCTGTCATTTTGCCACTTGAGTGAATTACAACCAACTAAGAAGCGTTCAAACTGAATCTGTGCTTATATAAGTAAATAAAGCACATGTAAAAACAAATATATATTAACACGTTCACTGCTAAGGACACACATTTGAGCTTGACACTGAAAACTATGAGAAGCGGCCGATGCACAGTGCATTGCACGCCAACCCCCGTATTGGGAGCATTTTCAATACACAATGCATTGCGCGCTTCGCACGCCAACACCCCATGTTGGGAGTATTTTCAATACACAGTGCATTGTGTGCATCGCATGCAAACCCCCGTATTGTTAGTATTTTAAATACACAGTGCATTGCATACTTTGCATGCCAACCCCCGTATTGGGACAACATTGGGCATATTCATAACAACGGTCCTAAGACAAAAAATTTATAATATAAGGTTAATACAACAGTCATACCTTTTCTGTATTTACATAAAAAACATACAATAATTTTAAATCAAAATAATTCGACCACACAGTTGAACCGCTGACGTAAGTTTAGTGAATTTCCAAACCAGTTAAATTAAATTTATATGTTTTAGAATTGCAACCAACTATTTGGGAAATTACCCGGCCGTCGGTCTCTTATCAGGAGATGCCTCCACAGTAAAGCCCGTACTTTAATGGTATTTTATGTTTTGATCAATTTTGGGGGAACCAAGCGAGCTATAAGGTTGTAAGAAAAAACAAAATGTGCAAAATAAAATCCTACATTTATTTTTTTAGATAAAACCCCAAAAAAGTTTCATCCCGGTGCGAGAAATCTAAAAAAATAGTTACTTCCAGTAAACAAAACGTGCTTCCGGTTGACGGATTTTTTTTGCTAACTAACTCATCCGAGCGACCTAATTTGTAACCTAAAATCGGACTTAAAATGCAGCCGTTAGAGTGCGAACACATATATTCATATAATTTTTAATGACATCCCAAATCGTGTTCTGGGGACCATGATCGGTGCTCATTTACTACTCCCGAACTTAGGTCTCACCATAAGGGTCACTGCAACAGCTCATCTTTCCTAATGGGAATTCGCTAATGACAGAGCAAGCCTACAAAAACTGCAGGATGGCATGTTGCTTCAAATTTGAATTTCTGTAATGAACAAAATTTAGATTATTTTTTTAAATTAAAATTTTAACTGCCTGTAATCATATTATTTTTACCATTATGGTTCTTAAATAAGAGTTCGGCAACTTTTGAATCACTCTATACTAAATGGAACATGGGATAGAAATAAAATGTGATCATCCCTACTACAAGTATTATTTGTTTAAAGTAGGAATAATTCTATAAATTTTTGTTGAAATTCTACATCTGATAAACTTATGACACACATTTAGTACACTGATTACAAAAAAAAAAGGTAACATATTGGATATTTGACATTACAATATTAAAATATCTCTGGTTAAATCATATGAACAGGTTTCTTAAACTAAAAGGAAATTTGTTTTGAGGTAAACAGAGCAGAAATTCATAAAGATGTTAGATTTTTATATTCAAATTAGAAAATGTTACACTTACAGCATTGTCTTAGGCTTAAATTTGGAGCAGATATATTTAAAGCCAAGTACTGAGCTGTAAAGTTCAAAAATTTAATTGTGAATTTCAGGGGTAACTTGATTGAAGAAGTAATAACTCTTTCTTTAGTAACAAGACAAACTTGCATACATTTCTGATGCCAAAAAAACTCATTGCCTTACACTGTAGTCCCAATAGCTTAAAAAGTTCTACAAGAAAAGAATGAAAAAAATTGAGTGTTTATAAAACTTTCCAAAATTTGTTGTGAATCCAAGCAAACTTATTTAGTTACAATGTACAACTAGTAACCTAAACTTTGTATTGTTAATCAAATACAAATAGTTAATTGTGTATCAACGGTGCAAAGTTGAGTTTGTCACACGAAAGATGCGCACGAGGTGTCACAGCTTATTGAGGGTGACTACCTAAACGTTGCACACGTAATACACACACCGTTTTTCCTAGATGCACTTTAAATAGTGTTTTAGTTTTTAAAAAGATCTGTTTTACTAAACAAAATCTGTTAACAGTACAATCTAGTTCACAAACGATCTGTATATTCCAGATAGAATTGTAGTTCACATGTGTGCCACCAAGAGCAGCACAACAATCCAAATTTTCAAAATGTAGCGAGAAAATTAAAACAAAGAGGTATAATTACTTGACGTTCAACACATGTAGTTTAGTTTGCGAAATGCTGTGAGTGTGCAAACACGCACTTTGTTGAGTAGCTGTAGGAAAATAATTTGTATTTTGCTGCTAGTAATGTGTAGTGAAACGAATGAGTAATGATTTTAGGAGTTGAGGGTGACACAGGTTTGCTTACAATCTCCTTTTGAATAAAATATTTGGCAAAGCAAGAACGACAGCTGTCAATTGTTCACAATAAATTGTCATTTAGGGGCTATTGGTCTTAAAAATACAGTAGAGCTCCGATTATTCAAAAGCCGATCATCCAAAATGTCGGTTAACTGAAGGATTCAAAATTCACACCACCCCAATATTACACGAGCAGCGAGCACGCACGTCAGTCCGGTCCGTTTCACGTCCACCTAACCTCATTTGTGTCACTGACATAAGTGTTGCTTTAACTGTCTGTGCTGTGTGTTTATTATGCTGTGTGACTTCTAGCAATGTCGGCGAAACGTAAACGTGTGGTGCTTAGTCTTTCTGACAGACTTAAAATTGTAGAACGTCTAAAAGTAGGTGCAAGTAGATCAAGCTTAGTTCGGGAATTGAACGATAACTGACATTAAAAAGAACAGTGAATCTATCACAAAGTTTGCTTGTGTGCTGGACAATGAAGACGGAAACTGATAATGAAGAAGCCTTCCAATGCTTCGAGACTGCTATTAAATGATTGGAACAGCAAGACGAATGTCTTTGAAACGCCTACGAGACTTGGTGGCAAAAAACGAGCCTATAAACTTCAGCAAACAAATGTGTACAACTTTTTCTTTTAGGTTAATATTGTACTGTTTATATCGCATCCAAGTCAGTACACATAAAAAGTTTATGTACTGTATGTGCAATCCCTACTTCATAGGTACGGGATGTATTATACATAAACTTAAATGAAAGTATTATTTCTAGTCCAATAACGTTTTTTATTTGTGTCCCACTACCCTCAATAAAGAACTAGACTTTTTTCCAGAAATGTTCGATTATTTGAAACATTTATTATTCGAATAACCCCCTGCACCAATTGTTTCGCATAATCGGCGTTCTATTGTAGCTAAAAATTACTATGCAAAGATAAGCAATACAATTAGGGGATTCGATGCTGTCTAAGATACAAATCTATTGACACAAAAGAACGAGAAACAATAAAAAAAATCACCACTAGATGACCTAGGACCAGTAAAACAGATATACAAGCTCTTCAGAATCATATCGAGACTGATGTTTAACAATTTATTTTAGCA
Organism: Philaenus spumarius; assembly: GCA_018207615.1. Classification (NCBI taxonomy): domain Eukaryota; kingdom Metazoa; phylum Arthropoda; class Insecta; order Hemiptera; family Aphrophoridae; genus Philaenus; species Philaenus spumarius. The sequence continues at coordinate 171,969 of JAGFPH010001682.1, forward strand.
AATTAAAGCTCAGCGAATTTACTGTAGTTGAGGAGATAACATATTCAAGTGCTCAATTCAACTGTCGCGATGTTTTGCCAAATTAATAATAACGCCTAGCGCCATTGGTCTAATAAAATATCGAACTAGTGCCCACTTTTACTCCCACACTGCATGCTTCAATATTTGTTGATAATATGTTGAAGGAAGAGAGCAAATGGCAAATAATCACGTCTTTTGGGAAAAACGTCATGGACCAGAAGCATAAAGATGAGAGAGAAGAACAAAAAGTGTAAAGAACTGTTAACTGATGTCATAGACAGCTTCCTTCACGAAGTAATGCATGTGCGTTTCCAGGGCGGAAGTGCCTGAATAAGAGGTTAAGGGTTTTAGTGGATAGTCTGGAGGCCCACACTTAGTGCACGAGGAACAGGTAAGAGAAAGGCGGGTGTAGGCTATAAGGCAACATAATCAAATTAAGGTATACAACAATACTTATCTTCCGAAACCACTACTTCACCACTTTGATTCGTTTTCACAGTAAATTTTAGAAAGTCTTGTAAAACTTTTTCCCCATATAATTTTACATGTCTGAAATGTAAAAGTGTGATTGTCTGGCAGTTAACCGAGAGCTACTAATTAGTCTGAATTACTATGCAATTAGCTGTACTTCAGTTTGTGCACGTTTTAAAGTAACACAATTAAAAGTGTAGTATCTAACAGCAAGTAATTAACACTATTTTCAGCTAATCTTATGACGTCAATGTAAAAGTAAGCATGTAACAATAGAAACCAGTCATATGATTTACGCCTAAGAGATATCGTAGTGCAGTAATTTTAGGAGGGAAAATGGTAAAAACGATTTTGCATTTATTTTCTTGTTCCTTTAAACACTTCAGCTCAACTCAAAATTATTTTGTTTTTTAAATGGGGGTAAAAGAATCAGTTATTCATTTTTACTATTTAATTTGATTAAACATTGATCATTATAAAAATAATCTATAACTACATGTTTTTTCTTATTATTATTTGTTTAGATGAAAAATATTACCTGGTCATCAAGCGCTAACTTTCATTTGTACGACTTATTGATACAATTGTGTGTTGGAAATGAAAGCAATTTTTTTAGTAGTAATATAAGATTAACAATTTATCCTTTCAAAAATTTACTTATTACAGTAATTGTTATTTCATACATAATAATAAACAACGCATACACAGAAAAGTATTGATTTTTTAATGTTTATCAAACTTTTTGCCTATTACAGTCATAGTTGGGTTTCAATTGGATTTAGCTGTGGTTGGTTTTAGAGTTAAGTTGTTTTATTCTGTATCGTTAATATTTTCAATGGATACAATTTATCAATGTCTGAGTAATTCCTAGACATTTTGTATTTTAAGGCGCAGAATATTTATTTTCTAATTTTTTATTTGCTTTAAAACTTTACTTTATTAAGCTGAGCTCAACGAAATAGCCAATGGTAATGGCTGGGTTCAAACTGTCAAACCGTTTTTCCCTAATTGTCTTCCCAGTTAACTCTTTGTGAAATAATCCCATTTATTCAATGTTATACGGTATTTAAATTTGACTTTTGGGAGAAAAAATACAGGTAAAACAGTATTTGTCAAAACTGAATTATAAAAACTCAAAGTTGGACATGCAACAATTATATTTAAAAGGGAAATGCACCAATGTTGGTCAAATTAAAGCTTTAGAATAATCAACACTTTATTAGCTAAAAATATACAACCTAACCAACTTGTTCACAAAATGAAACACTTTATTTAGGGACTTTAGATGTCAAAGGAACTTAAGAGTATTTAAAAAAATCTCTAGTTTTTATTTTTAAATGACTGAAACATGGAGCAAATCTAACAAGGGACATTTCTTACCAAATGAATAGTGACTATAGAGTAATTCTGGAGGATGTCTATCATCCAAATCAGCACTGGAGATACCCAAAGGGTCCAGCTTGGCAATATGGTGTCCTCGAATCTGTAGACACCGCAACCATTACCTCTATCTTTCTCTTAAATTTATGCTTTCACAACAAGTTAAAAATTTATTTTCTAGGAATATTAAAAATGAATACATATTTTTATTGCGGATTTATCGTTAATAATTATTATTTTACTTGCAGATTTCAAAACTATTTAAGGTTAATCCAAAATATTTGTGTCTTGTTTAAAATAAAATATGTAACATGTTTAATATACGAAAAAGGTTGCCCCCATTTCATAGGAGTATAATTTCCACATTTTGTAAACAAAGTAAATGATTCATTTACCCAATGTTCAGAGAGAAATACTGTTTTATCTATGACTGAATAGTTGCCACGACCTTGTTTTTATATAGCCGTGCATATGCTAAACGCAGTATACTCCTCTGACGTGTAAAGTTTACATATGAATAAGTAATTCATGATAGTGAAGTTTAGTGAAGATAGTTTCGGTACACATTAAATTTTTTTGTCATGTAATTTGCTTTTGTTATTATTTTTATCCGGAAATTTGAAATTTAGTATAGTGAATTTCATTTCTAATTGTAGATTTCATCTTTTATTACATAATTGCACTCAATTTTTAATACAGCATTATATCATTTGTATTAAAATGTGTATTAGTGTATGATTAGAGATAATTTTAAAATGTTGAGCCTATAGTATTTCATGGAGAACTGGAAATTCAGTTTTTAGGTTTATTTATTATCAGGCTATTTGTTATGTTAATCCCAGTACTGTTATGCATGTTCTTATCTGACCGAATGAGGCCAGAAAGGTAGGATGTAAAATTCTATTTCTCTATGAACATTCTAATAAATGGTTACTCTTATGAAGTGTGGAGAAACTTTTTTGACAAAACTGTATTACAATAGCAGACTTTGTAATTTGAAATAATTGTTAAAACAAATTACTTAGAATATATAGTTTTCCACTGTAAATTTAATTTTTATAAAACTTTATCCAATCTCCAAAAAACAGACTAATAGAGTGCTGATGTCTCAGGGCATTATTAGAATAGGCAACTTTTGACGCCACATGTTAAAAAAAACACTTTGTTGAGCAGTGCATTTAATGAGAACTGCTAGCCTAGGGTAATTAGAGGCACCATCCACAAATCAGTGAATAGCTTCAACAAATGCATAGGCAAATATTTAAAATGTACGCTATTACACTACAACACTAGTAGTAAAAAATTGTACTTGTAATTGTAAAGCGTTTGCAATCTTTAAACATGGTTTGTAGTTAGCGCATACACAAATATGAAGGAAAATAATTCGACCACGCAGCTAAACCACTGACGTGAGTTGAGCAAATTTCCAAAATTAAGTTTATAGGCCTATGTTTTAGGGTTTCAACCAACAATTTGGGAAAGGGGTCTATTCACGACGGTGCTGAATAGCTGTAAAATGCTTCGCACGCCATATTGCGAATATCTTCAATACACAAAGCATTGCGTGCTTCGCACTACATTCCGCAAATTGGGAGTATCTTCAATACACACAGCATTGTGTGCTTCACACGCCATTCCGCATATTGGGAGTATCTTCAATACACAATGCATTGCGTGCTTCGCACGCCATTCCGCATATTGAGAATATTTTCAAAACACAGTATATTGCGTGCTTCGGACGCCAACCCCACGGTAGAATCCACCACAAGGCTTTGAGCCGGGTACTTTTATGGTATTTTACGTTTTGATCGATTTTTGGGGAACCAAGCGAGCTATAAGGTCACGTAAAAACACAAAATGTACAGAATAACATCCTACATTTATATTTTTAGAAAAAAACTCTAATAAAAAAAATTCATTCTCGTAGGAACAACTCAAAAATAGTTACATCCGGTCAAAAAATGTGCTTCCGGTTATTGGATTTTTTTGGCCAACCAACTCGTCTAAGGGACGTAGACAACCAACATATTTGGACCAAATTTGGACTAAATCGGACTTAAAATGCGGCCACTAGAGTGCGAACATATATATATATATATATATATGTGATTTTTAATGACACCCCAAAACGTGTTCTCGGGACCATGATCGGTGCTCATTTGCTACTCCTGACCTTAGGTCTTACCATAAGGGTCACTGCAACAGCTCATTTTTCCAATGGAAATTCGTTCATAACAAAACACAGAAGGACAAAGTGAGAGAAATTTAATAAGTAATGTTAGCAACCTTGGCATCAACATCGTATAAAAATGTGTTTTTTTTACCCTTCACACTTTTTTTAATAAACATGGCAAGTAAAAGAAATTCTTTATTCTTTGATGACATTCTCAACGACCAGTGGATTGAACATTTCAAACAAATGCAGTGTTGCCTTTCGATAACTAGCGTCACAATTTGCCTAGTCTAAGAACGCTCTAAGAAGACCATGCGTCTATAATCTTTCACTCAAATTTATATTATAAAAATAAGAGATTAAGAGATGATCTTTTACTTAAAATGTGAAAATAGAATAAACTTTTATAAATAGAAAAAATTTCATTTTTTTGTGCTATTACAAAAGTACATTCATCTAATGTAACAATCAACACAAAAAGCAAAAACATGTTAGAAACTACACTCTAAACCTAAACACATTTAAGCTCATCAGGATCCAAACTCATGAACAAATTATGTTGATTATTAGATGAGTATATAAACAACAAACAAATGATGAGCCATCATACAATAGAGTCAACCATCTGCAATTATTTGTGAACCATTGTTGTTAATTGTGATGATTTATCAACATATTGAGTAAATTATTGTTAAAAAATACTAGCGTGATGTAATTACTGGTACAATGCATGTGCAACATTTTATTTAAATTGTGAAAGTTAATTTAACTCATACTGAACGTAACAAAGTGGAAATTTCCCACATGAACGCATATTTCACTATTTAACTGATATAAGAGCGTGAAAGCTGACTTAGACAAAATGCTGCCTTGTTTAAATTTAATTTACGAATGATAACACAATAAAACATACCTGGTGTCCCCAAAAGTCAGTTTACTGAGGAATACTATATTTGTTATTGCACACAGCTGTTTTTTCTTAGAGAGATTTATGTATAATTTGTTGGCACTACTGTTCAACGCTGTTTCCCTTGTTTATTCCACCTGTGAAGTTAATTGTTGATACATTGTGTTGACATTTGCAAAGTAGTCTTAGTGAACCGCAAACTAACAAAGACGCATTTTTCTTTTACAATGTTGGTGGAAGACAAATGAAAATAGTGATAAAGTTATTTAGCTATTTGAAGAAAGATTTCCTCAAACTCCAGCACCATCTAGATGAAGCTTAATGGTTGAGTCAATCGACATAACTGTGTCTACTGGAGTGATGTGAATCCGCACTTAGTTCTTGAAGTAACTTGAAGTATCTTCCAAGAGTAACTGTGTGGGCTGGTATATGGAGTGGTGGCATCGTTGGCCCATACTTTTTCAATCGCACTGTAGATAGAGAATTGTACCTTGCAAAAAGTTATTTTTCCTGAGTTACAAAATAACACTTTGTATGAAAATACAAACTTCATTTGGCAACAAGATGGTGCTCCACCACATTACAGTTTAATGGTAAGGGAATGTCTCACCAATCAATTCGATGAGCGGATCGGAAGACCTGGTACAGCTGATTGGCGCCCAAGATCGTATGATTTAACACCGTTAAACTTTTCAGTTTGGGGAATTGTGAAAAATAATATTTTTGCTCAAAAGCCCTTACATTTACAGCAACTGGAAGCAGCCACCGAAAACGAATTTCAAGTGTTAAATAATAGCAAATATTTATGTAAAAAGTTGGTTCCAAGTGTAAAAAATTGCTGTGAAAAATGTATTGAAGTAGATGGGAGGCATTTTGAACAAGCGTTAAAAGTTTAAAACTTTGGCACAATGTAAATTCACTATGTAAATTTAATTTAAATAAATTGTTGAATTAATTGTACAATGTTATTCTCGGTAAACTGACTTTTGGGACATCTGGTATAAATGTTATGAAACAATATAACGTTGTATTAAAATCAGTCATATTTGCATTGTGATTAAAGAGTTTCCCTGCCATCGGTAGTACTTTCCACTGAACCTAAAAATTGTTGTTGAAAACCTAAATCATTACAGTAAAATGCGTAATTAGTGTTTTTTAAAGTCCAACTGAAAATTTACCTGCAAACTTATGACTGTTATTTCTTAACACTAGCTAGTACGGTGGTTATTTTGCTTAAACATAGATGTAACAAGAATACAACTATCTACCGTTAAAACCACAACCACCAACACAGATTTAAAATCAAGCTCAAAACACACACAGCACATTTAACTCCAGTATCTAAAGAATACATAATTGATTAGAGTACACATTAAAAATACAATTAGTTTAAAAAAACAAACATGTTTTAAATGAAATATAACTTCACTCTTGCATTTTCAGGCAAAAAATGTATATATACCTGAATTGCTTAAAATAATAATTCGTTAAATGTTCTTCACTTGTGTAGTCTTTCTTTCCTTCAAATTTAACATTATTAATAGAAAGTGTTTTACAACCAACAAAAAGTTTGAAAATAATTCTTATCAGTAAAATTATATCCAAAGAATAGCTTAAAAGTCAGTATTTAAAAACTTAATTAGGTTGTCTAAAATATATTATTTGTTTGACTTAAAGGCCTAGCCTATATTATACAGACTTTTTCTAAACAGTAGGAGTTTTTCCCCACAAGTAAGGAACAAGTTTACTGAGGCAGTGGCTTCTCATCCTCAAGTCGTAGTTGAATAAAACATAACGAATTATGAATACACTTACGGTTCTAATAAGATAATATCTAAATCAATACCTATTTGTTAAAAAAAAATATTCTCTTTTATTTATATATAGCTATAGAAATGGGTGGAAGTGAAAATCATTTCTAACAAAGCCCCTTCAATAACAGATGTTATTAACAGACATTATTGGTGTACAAAAATACACATCTGCTAGATCGTAATATACAGGTGTCCATTTTAACTGGGCCACCATTGGGATCTCCAAAAGTACAAGATGTACAGCAAACTTTAAATAAGGGATTTCACCCACTTTTTAGTCACCATTAAAAATATGAATTTGAAATTTAAAAATTTTACCGCCATTTTCCAATATGGCGGACTTCTTTAGAATTTCTTATAGACACCCTGTATTTTATGATGATTTAACAAGTTATTTTAAGATTTTTTGTTCTTGGTGTTTGATATGACTAACCGTTTAAAAGTTAGAGGGGCATAAAAACACCCTAACTGAGCGGATGATATTTTGATACGGAAAAGTTTTGAAAAAATGGAAATGCTCTTAACACTAATAAAACATTTTTTTAGACGTTCAAATAATTTTTTTAAATCAACAAATACGCTTTTTGTTCGTTTTTTTAAACCGTAATGCAGAGAAATTAAGTGACAAAACTACAAATTTATCGCACATGAAAAATTAAGTTGATAAGAGATGTGCCAAATATCATCTGTTGATTCTCATTGTTGCAAATTGATATTTAACCCTACAAGAGCTTAAATCGCATTTGCGATCTTTATAAACCAGTTTGTAGTGCTAAAGTCGCATTTGCGACTTTTCAACAGATGTTTTTTAAAACGGGACTCAATTCGTCATTTTTCATTCAATCTGAGAGTTTCTTATATGGTTTTGTCAGAAATCGATTTCTACAGTATAGTAGAAAGTTTAAAATCGATAGTTAACAAAATGTAATCATGGCAGCATTGTAAAGTCAGCTGTTTTAGTGCACACATCTGTATCTGTGTTAAGACGCTAGACGTTTTTGCTTCTTGTAATGAACCACAATAATTTGTTTGGAAGAGTAGAGTGTTACAGTTTTACATTCTATTGTTCAGCATGAAATTGTGCAACTTTTGTACATGTGGAATTCATACAGTGACATTTTAAAATTATTTTTTTAGTGTGTGGATATGTGAAAAATAAATTTGTAATTTTTATATTGAGCAAAACAAACAGCTGTGAAAATCTAGGGTTAAAAGTACAATTATATTAAGATTAAATACAAAATTCTTGATTTTCTGATTATAATGATATAAAATAAGTCTATTTTTACTTTTAGTAAGAATTTTATACACATTTTTTTAAATATACATGCACGCCGCCTTAAAAACACCTAACACTGAAGAGTATTATATAGCCCTCTTGGAGGGTTAACGAAAGCTCTCTGTTTATTAGACTACAAGTTCTCATTGTAAAGTACAGTTTTTATATTTTTATATTCTTAAATGGCGGCCAACTTTAAAATTTTTTATGGAACACCCTATGTTTTATGATGATTTTTCTGAATTCTGAATCAGCTGATATTGAACATCTGTTAACAACTTCATTTTTCTTGCGCAACAAATATGTTTTGTCACTTAATTCCTCTGTATTATGATTATTTTTAAACTACAAAAACTGTACATGTTGATTTAAAAAAGTTATTTGTCTCAAAAAATGATTTATTAGTGTTAAGAGCATTTTCATTGGTTCAAAACGTTTCCATGCCAAAATATCATCTGCTCAGTTAAGGTGTTTTTAAAACTTTATACCCCTCTAACTTTTAAATGGTTACATAAAAAAAAAAAAAAAAAAAAAGAAACACCAAGAACAAAAAATCTTATCAGAGTTCTACTTTTTTCATAAAGCAATTTAAAATAATTTTAGCAACAAATGTAAAACACCTTCCTCTAATTCCTTGTCAGACATTTTGCCTATATTTTATGAACATGTTGAAAATCAAAAAGACAAACAGAAAGAGAATAAGCAAGATAAGTATCACAAGAGCTAATAAAAACCTCCAATAGCTAAAAAAGAATGCCTATCAATGGTTACAAAATTATAAGGTGCACGTTCTATACATATTGCAGTATTATATTACAGAGTTAATACAAGATCCAAATGAATAACTGTTATTTATTTATGATGCTATTTACTTATAAGGTCTCTATAAGGTTTCTTGCCTTAAAATAACATAGTTCCAACAACAAATTATAAATGGAAAACTTACCTTTAGAGAAATGTTTTTAAATCCTATTATAACAGAAACCTGAACCTAGACTATTTAATGTTTTTACAGTAACAATTTTTCTCTACACCTGCCAAATGACGAATATGACATTTTTTTAAATCCTTTGTTTACTACTGTATACTGCTGCATACAATATTAGTTGCATAGCAAAAGTAAGTTTTGAACACAACTACTTTCAAAGCATAGAAGGCAAAAATGAAAACCTCAAAGCATACGAAAAAATAGTAAAGTAAAAAAAGCAGTGTTATTACTTGTGATATTACTTGTTAAGCAAATTAAAAACAAAAACTCTGTTAATGAAGAAGCAAACGAAATATTGTGCTGTTAAAGTTAAGTTAACTGTTAAAGTTAAGTTAATGCAGAGAAAACGAGTAGTAAATTTAATAATGTATGTATTAACTTCTAATTTTAGTTATTATTTTAAAATGGTTTAGTTCTTATCATAAAAGCAAAAGAATAATATTACTTATCCAATGAAACATGTATACAACTCCTCGATAAATACAACTGACTAGTTTAAAAAAAGGCACAGAAACCTCCTGAAGTAATAATTTTCAATAATTATCTAAAGTTAGACAGATAAGAATTAGAAGCACAAATACACCGTCACCATCCACAGAGAAGATATAAACCAAGCCAAAGAAAAAGACACATTTAAAAAAGTAAAGTAGAAAGCAGGGGCTTAATTGCATTTAGAGAAATAGTTAAAATGATTGATTTTGGGGGTAGGAGGAAAATAAATTTAAAACCTTATTCACTTATAACTATTGTACCATAAATATACAGGGGTACAACACTTGAAATAAAACAAAGTACTGAATTTATTTATACCAGCAGTAGAGGTTACAATAATTTATGTTTATAATTGTTGGTTTTACAAAATCAATATTTTGTCTGGGAGAAAGGCAAGACCCTGGCAGTGCAAGTCGATAACACTAACATCAATTTAGTGAGCAGACGGTGATGATGCTAGATTTTTATGATGTTAGCAAAAGAATGATTTTCAATTTGAAAACGTTTTACGAAAACTGTTCCACTGCAATCATTAAAATTTCTAGAATGAACATTTAAATTGTAATGAACCATCTCATTATGTTTTGGGCGACTTCAAAGAACATGCATTTTTATCGAAGTCCTAAAATATGACAGCCCAAGATAACCCCCCAGAGTACAGTGTAAAATTAACTGAAATTTGTTTAGCCATAACTCAAAATTCACTGCCAATTTGTTTAGCAGTAACTCAAAATTCACTGAATTACACTTTAAGAGAAGCTTTTAAGCTAGAGAATATTTCAAGAAGGCCCGTGCAAGATTGGTTTAGCCCGATTTAAAGTTAGATGGAATAAACTGGAATATAAGCTTTTCAGCTGTAGAATATTTCAAGAAGACCAGCGCAAAGAATTGTTTAGCCACAATTTAAAGTTAACTGGAATAACCTGGAAGATAAGATTTTTAGCTGCAGAATATTTCAAGAAGGCCAGTGCAAGAACGGTTTAGCCACAATTTAAAGTTAAGTGGAATAACCTGGAAGATAAGCTTTTAAGCTGCAGAATATTTCAAGAAGGCCGGTGCAAGATTGGTTTAGCCAC
>JAGFPH010001682.1:183799-202481 GCA_018207615.1 Philaenus spumarius
TGGTGTTTCTTATCTTGATGCGCTACAACTAAAGCTCTTTCCTTTAACCGCAGAACTTTATTTGGAAGCAAGATGGTGCGCCACCTCACTAGTATAACTCAGTACGCGATAGTTTGAACGACGTTGTAGCCGACGACTGGATTGGTTGCAATGGGCTCCAAGTTCACCCGATCTGACAGCATGAGGTTTTTACCCTTTGGGGGTTCATAAAAGATCATGTGTATGTGCTTCTGCCAACAGCTGATCTACTCGACTTCATTTGTTCCAACTTTTACCCTAGAACACTGAACAAGGTTTGGCCGACTCGATGTGTGCCGTATCACGATTGGTGCTCACATTGAACTTTTGTAGGGAAAACTGTTTCAGTTGCTCTTTCATTTGATGTATTATTTATAATTATAAATTAAATGTAATAAATACTACAAAGCCTTAATACCCTGATATAACAATCACCCAAGTCAGGAGCTCCTGAATCCTCTACTTATTTCAAATGTTTTAAGTTATCCACACACTTTTGCTTACCCTGTATTTATTATTGGGTAAAAGAAAAGAATAAACTAGTCTCTAAATACATTCCTTTATGCCGCAAAATGATAATATCAAGCAGTAATAAATTACAAATATTTAATGATACAATTGAGATAAAAACCCAATGTTAATCACTATTTTCAGCTTCCAATGATATCATAAAACTTTATTAAAACAGTAGGCCTAAACTTGGTTTGTAAACAATTGTTATTAGTGGGATTTTGATTTTACAATAGAGTTTGAAAGGTCTGGTATGTTTTTATAAACTAGAGAGTGCTGTAGAACTTCTGCAGTGATTATTATTTATTATAAAATTTCCATTTAAAATTCCATAACAGTTACAAAATACGTAAAATTTATCATTTATTTTATCAGCAAATAACTCATCCTCCAATAACAAAATGATATACCTACATGTGGGAAAAATCAGATTGGTCGTTTTAATGCGGACACAAAGAGCGAAAGACTTATTTAATGTACAGTAAAACCCCGGTTAACCGAACTCGGGTCAACCGAAACCCGAGTTATCTGAAACACCTCCAAAAAACGGAAATCCAAAAATAATAGCCCTATTGTACATAAGAAATGGAGAAACTTTCATGTCCTACTAGTGAAAACAAAGAAAAAAGTTCCTATAAACATAGGTTCGGAAATGCTTTGTTTTCCAGATGTCCGCCATTTTGTTTTTTGTTAAAAATAATTCTTATCTAGAGAACGGTTTGACTGATTGAGTTTTCCCAACAATGATATATCTCAAGAAAAATAAGCGCTTAAATCCAATCATGAGTTTCAAAATGGCAAATGTTTGAAAATTTTAAACGTAAGTTACTCAAAAACCGTACATTTTAACAAAAAATTTCAATACACCTTTTTTGTAGCCCTTTTGACTCCCTTTTGGATGGTGTAACAATCGGATGAAGGATAATAGTTAAGTTATGTGTCATAATTGGTTTGTTCAACCAGGCTGTTATCCTTCTTCCGATTGTTTTGACAATACACCATTCGATAAGGGACCAAAAGGGATTCAAAAAAGGTGTCTTAAAATTTTTTGTTAAAATGTACGGTTTTTGAGTAATTTAGGTTTGAAATTTTCAAACCGCCGCCATTTTGAAACACATCATTGGATAGAATCGATTATTTTTCTTGAGATAGATCATTGTTTGATGAAACTTCTTGCCACGTTTGAACTAAATCAGTCAAACCGTTCTCTAGATATGAATTATTTTGTAAAAAAAACCTATGTTTATAGGAACTTTTTTCTTTATTTTCACTAAGTAGAACACGTCCTGAAAGTTTCTCTGTTTCTCCGTGGGACATCCTGTATATATATTTAAAAAAATCAAAACTAGGGGGCTTTGCAATCTCCGGGGGGTCCCGATTAACTTTATTTTCTCGACTTGAATTAAACTTCATGAATTTGTGCGCCTGGAAGTTATGCAATACGTCTCCGCTACGCAATACAAGGCGCCTTTAAGTTATGCAATGGTCACCGCTACGCAATACACGAATTTAATCTATTCTTATTACTTTATAATTATGAGAAGAAGTAGAAAAACTTTTTTATATATAATAGAGCGATTAGAACCTTTTTCTACAACTTAAACATCTATTAGAAATTAAGTAGCGGATGTAAAAAAATGTTCCAATACCAAACTGTGAATTCAGTTTTCTCAGAACTCAAAAGTGTTAGAAGTTTTCCTTTGATGTCGGGCCGCCTATTTTCTCCCTCCTCAGAGTCAAACAGCGAAATAAACAAACTACTGTACTGTTATCCTTTTCACATGTTTATTTAGTGAGTCAACGCCGGCTGACGTCTTTCCAATGAAAAGGTGGCGGGAGAACGCTGCTCGAAAACGTTTGGAGCGATACAATAAACAAAGAAAAATTACTGAGTTTTTTAACGAGTAATTCATATGCTACATGCTATTAAGTACAGTATACTGTATACTGATGTACCATAATTTAAAAATGCAATTTTAACTTAAATAAAGAACATAAGTATAGCCTACAAAGAGATTTTTGAATTCGTTTGATCTTCAAAACCTTTGAAAAGTGTGTTCATGGCTTAACCGAAAAAATTGTTTTCCGAAACAAGTTCCCCCTTTTAGTTTTGTTAGCCAGGGTTTTACTGTAATTAATTTGTCTTTGAAAAATGTACTTAAAAAGTTACTATCATCAGAAATCCTTTCTAATCCTCCAATACGCAAATAACAGCAACAGACAGTATTAAATATCATTATTGTTATCAGAGATTTCACTTTGCAGTTAATATTGTACATAATTAAACTCAATTATAATCGGCACATTAAGAATGGAGTGCCTCTTTTATTGTTGAGTATTTTAATTAAAATAATATCTTGAACTGAGAATAATTTTCTATATTTAGATGATCTAATACGCTTATGTAGTGTGACTAATGTTAGTGGTAATCAAATAATACTGTTGTAAGCATAAATTTATAAAAGTAGTAATTTCTATGACTGCTACATTTTTGTCCTCACACGATCATTATTAAGTACTTAAAGTTAAGAATTAAATTTAAAATTAATTACTAATTTTGGGGCAAATTGAAATAAGACATTTGGATTGTAGCAGAATGTTTTGTTACGTAAGTATGAAATCTTCACGAATGCATTATGGAAACGTTTGGATTGTAAAAATTAAATATTGATTTCAATTTAAATTCTTTAATAAAAAATAATTTGCAGACATGAATAAATAGAATAATTTTCTTTAATAATACAAAAGTTACTATAATTCATGTATGGAAAAACGCGCGAGTTTGGATTCAATAAACACTCCAAAACGTGTTCACTCAAAACGGAATTAATTGGTACCTTTAATAATAATTTAACACGTAAAGAACATGAAAAGATGTGTTACGTTGTAATTTACCGACTTTCAAATCCTAGTGGATTACCTCGGTAACATCCTTCAATACTATCGTTAAACACACTTACTAATTTTTAATAAAGAGAACTTCCGTGTTTTCAAGAGAAGAGATGCAGACCGACGTTTTTAGAAATGCATTTAAAATAAGTGACAGGGCAAAACCAATGCTCTGTGCCAGTGCGGGTTGCGTTCTTTCCAGGTCCACACTCGTGAGTGTAGCACAGTATATGTGCCAGCTGGACTATAATAATGAATACTGTACAATTTTCATTACCAAGCAGGACATACTTATATATATTCTACCAATAAATCGCTCTAAAAATTAAAAAATTGATTTATGTATGTTTATTTTTGATGAAATATATACATTTAAATCGATTTTCATTATTAGTGTTGGAAAGAATCGTGTATGATGGCTAGTAGAGTGTTGAGGAATTTTGTATTTAGTGTTGGTGTGTGAAAATAAACCTAAGAGCGAACGTAAGCACAGATAAAAAACAACAGCATCAAAAAGTATTATCAAAGTGCAAAATGTCACATAATTTAACGTAAATTTGTAAATAGAGCCTTCGCGGTTTAGTATAGCAGTTATGAATACACAAATGTACAATTTAACTTTGGACTGGGTGCAGATGGTAAGGACGTAACTTATTACCTTACCCAGCATGTATTGCCTGACAACGACTTCGTGCGGTGTACCCTTGCGGTCAGTGAACTTGCTATGGAGATCAGCATAAGTAATGCCTAGGGGATCCAATTCCGCTACCAAATGACCTCGAGCCTACACACATTACTTCAAAGCTGAAATATTTTTTCTAAATTGTAAGACACTTGTTATTGCTTCATATAAATTGTTACCACATTCTATGTTATGAATAGGAAGACTTATTGTTTCTTTGAGTTAAAATCTTCCTTATTCAACTAAGAACTACTTTCCCCAATTTGATAATATTATCTCGTATAACCGTTGTGTTTTACAGATGAATATACTATAAGAAAGATAACTCCCAAATAAAAAAATCAATCGTGGGACACTCTTGACTTTGATTTATAATCTGGTTACTAAATATTGTTCCTGCGAATTAGTGCAGCTATTTTACTGACACAGTTTAATACACTCTATAAAATTAATGTCATATAAGGCCGCGATTACATTGGATGCATGCTTGCGCAAGTATTTGGTGACGCGAACGTGCACAAGTAGCTTGCAACCCGGCCTCTTGCTTCAAAATGGAGTCATCAGGCGATGAGAGTTATGAACTAGAAAATTGTGTTTGAAAGTTTTTAGCTATATATTCAGTAGTAATAAGAGAAGAGTGGGTAAATTAATATTTTACCGATGGAGAAAAAGATGATGAATACAAACATATTTTTCCTGATCTACACAATGAACCAAAATAATTCTTTGAGTATTTCCGAATGATTCCCTCAACGTTTTATTACATCCTGGAAAAAATAACTCCAATCATATTTAAACAATCCAATTTTAGGATCTGTGTTTCTCCAGAAGATACGCTCATTATTACATTAAGGTAATATTAGTAAAATTATTATTATTTCCAGCAAGCTGTTTAAAAAAATGGGTCATGAAGAAAGGATGTACAGCAAGTTTAAAACTCCTGTACAAAAACCCAGCTTTTAGTAAAGTATTAAACAAAAAATAAATATAAACACTTCTCCACGAGCAGCTGCATCTAGAAACAATTAATTTTGCTTCATAAAAGTAGTGGTGCAACCACGAGCACGCAAGCACATGCAACGAGCTCCTAGTGAAACACTTGTAAGCGGAATCCCACTTGTTTACGTCTTGATCTGATTATTTTGTTTCGTTGCGCAAGCTCGCACAACCCGTTTACTCGCGCAGGCATGTATCCAATGAAAACGCGGCCTAACTGAGTATATTTAAAATAACAAATTTATCATATGTAAATAAATATAAAAAGATAACATTAATTAATAAACTATTCTCTATCTCTGAAAACTTAATAATTTCAAAATTGATCTCTGCATTCTGTCCTACCGGCTTCCACTGAACAATTCCCAATATAAAAACAACTATTAATATTACAGTGTAACCCTTTCTATGTCACAACAAAACAATTTAACTATCAAATTCTTCGACACTATTTACTTCGGATTGACTTCAAAAAATGTTTAAGCCTTATGTTTAAGTTTTCTGACTTTTCTAAATTGCACTTCTCTACAATTTATAATTTGATATTTTCCCTATCATCGAGTTGAGGAATTTCAGCCCTTAAATTTAACCCTCTTTGTCACCCTACTTGATTTAGCTAACCCTATTCATGTTTGAACTTAGTGTTTGCCTTAAAATAATTGTATTATTAATACCTAAGTTGATTGCTACAACATTGTTTCAATGAATAAAGCCAGCTTCTCAGACCCACTACTTGACACAATCGGAGTTGAGCTCGATTGTTAAATATTGGTGTTAAATATTATACCACCGAAACAGCGGGAAATCCAGAACCGAATTTATAATTAGTAGGACCCTACAGGGGTTGGAGGCACAAGGCTTTCTCAAAGGAATTAAAACATTTAATGAGAAAAAATTAGATAAAGTCCATGTTACAGTGCAATTTTAGTTCCAGGAAAAACATTTTAGAACGTGTTTTGTTTGCGTAGAAGTGCTCAGAAAAGGCCATTTTATTCTAGCAGCTTTACCAGTGTTTGTGGCTTTTTAACATATAAAAATATTTCAATAAAGAGCTAGCAGAACACGCTGAGGCAAAAAATATTGAGTAATCTGTAGCGAAACTATTTATCAAAGTAAGAAATTATTAAATCTTTCGCTCATATGAGAGAAAAAACAAATTTCTGTTAACTTTATACGAATTTAATGAGTAAAATGTTTATTCACTTTATTATTAAAAAATTTTGAAAATGCTTTGTGTAGATTTAGCCTTAGCTTATATCATTTATTGGAATTAATTAAATTAAATCCTTATACTTTTTCTCCTACATATGGCATTGGAACAATCGAGCAATTCTAGACTCTATTCCACAATCAGGACATTATACTTTCTTGTTTCCGCTTTGTCCATCACTTTTAATAGTTTACTTTAGCAGCAAAAATTTAGCACTTCGTGAAACATCAACATCGTATCTAAATTGATAATTAATGAGGCCTAGTGCATTTTTGATGTGGCGTTAAAAAGTTTGTCCAAAAAACATCAAAAGTTTATACAACTCGGACTTTTATTCAGATTTGTTTTAGCTAAATATAGAGATGAACTAACACGGAGTGTTAAAGAACAAAGCTAATGTTCAAAATACAGGAATTTGAGTTAACAACGCTCATTGTTCCATATATAGATTCTGTCTTTAATGATACTGAAAAGAGTACACTACTATAAAAATTAATGTTAGTTAAAATTTGTTAAATAATTATAGAAATATTTTTGCTTCAAAATAAACCACAACCCTTTATTGAAATACCGATTTAATTTAAAATATCTAAACTCCGAGACCAAAACCTTGAAATGAATGATGATGATGATGATACAAAAACCACCTTCAGTACAGACCTTCAAGACCCTTTCTCCAAACCTAGTACACACTTTCCTGGATTTATTTAGGCACATGCAATGAATGTAAAAAAAAACATAACAAATCCCTAACAGATTAATTCTTTATATGTGCCTAAGAAAAATAACTTTAAAGAAACCTAGTTTAGTCTTATTTTGAAAAATGTTAAATTTTAACAAAGTACCCTAACTTGTAGAAATCTAAAAAAAATATGCAAATACATAGTTAGTCTTGAACAAAAACAAACATATACTTGAATTGTTACCTAAACGTCAGAGATATGTTTATCATAGATTGCTTTGGCTGGATCATCACAATAATTTTAATCATAACAAAAATATAAAATAATATTCTATTTTTGTATTATTTACTATGTTTTCTTTCAAATATTATGTAAAACCAACTTAACATAAAAAAACAACTGTTTATTATATTTAGATATTCATAAACTTAAATTGAAAAGTTAAAATAGATCACATCAATTGATCAAAAACAATAAATGATTTTTGAAAACTTATTTAACAAGACAAAATATCACAAAAGGAGTAATTCACTTCTGGAACATTCCTGGTGTTAAGTGATAAAATGAGTACTGTCATTCCGGAATGTTTCATTTATGGCATTTTAAAACTTGAGGCAATTTGAAAAACTTATTTAACCCTTTAACAAGATAAAATACCACGAAAGGAGAAATTCACTTCTATAACGTTCCTGGTGATAAAATGATAAAATGAGAACTGCCATTCCGGAACTTTTTTAGCATTTTTAATCTTGAGACAATTTGAAAAACTTATTTAACCCTTTAACAAGATGAAATATCAAGAAAGGGGAAATTCACTTCTGGAACGTTCCTGGTGTTAAAACGATAAAATGAGTACTGCCAGTCCGAAACTTTTTTCCATTTTTAATCTTGAGACAATTTGAAAAACTTATTTAACTCTTAACAAGATAAAATACGACAAAAGAAGCCATTCACTTCCGGAACGTTCCTGGTGTTGAGCGATAAAACGAGTACTGCCATTCCGTAACGTTTCATTTTTGACATTTTAAAAATTAAAGATAGCTTTCTACAGCTGTGCATAATACTAACTATGAACGATAAAAAAAAAGGTGAATGTTGTTGTTGCATGAAATATAGTGAGGGTAGAGTTAGGAGATTTCTGCAAACCACGCCTGGACCAGGTGCCTACGGTCAGGCAAGGAAACAATCAAGTCCCCAAAAAGAGGAAAGTACATCTAACCGTCATGATTGTAACGTAGGACTTTATATACTTTCATGTTTTGAAGAGTACCATACTAAACTTTAAATTGTTTTCAGTTATTTTTTGTTCATAATGACAGTTTCCCTTACTATCTACATACTTTTTGTAAACTAGTATAAATAAACATCATTTCATTTCTTAAAATTTTGAGATTTTTCTTTTACTCCCTTTAGAACATTTTCAGGTCAAATTATAGCACAACATATCTTTATGTTCGGGAACAGCAGTACCCCTTTTAAAGGGTTAATATAACATACCATGTCTTTTGTCCAAATTATATAGACCACATTTATTTTTTTGAATTTAATCTAAGACAAGTAATATTGTAAGCCTTACATTATCAAATTAACAATCATTTCGTTCAGGTCGCTACTTTGTGTGCTAAACTATAAAACACATTTTATATTTTTGTATAGGTTTCTGTACTTTGGCATACAGCCAACACAAAATATTTAAAATGTATTTTTTTAAATACCCATGTTTTTAATCAGAGTAGGCTAGGTAACATTAGTTCAGATTATAAAAGTTATACTGTATTAGTTTTACTTCCAGATAACCTGAAAAAAGATTAATAAATAATACACATTTTAAGTCATACATAGTAAATAACACTATACATGCAAGATAAATAATTAAGAAACAGATATGTGATCATATTATAGGAGAATATATATGAAATAAATAAATAATTTTGTATGGGTACCTGGTAAGAACGGATAATAGCCTGTACCGCAAGATGGTCGTCGATAACCTTTTCGTTGACTTGGCCTCCTAGTGCGGGCATTCCTCCCATGCCTCCAAACATTGGAACAACACTAGAGAAAGGGATAGTGTTCCTCGCAGGTTCAGCAAGAGAAGGTGGAGCAGTGTAGGCTTGCCCGGGCATTGCACCGGCAGAGCTGTTGCGGAAGAATGAATCCCAGGACTGAAACAAAAATATTTAGTAAATTAAAGAACAGAAGTGAAAGTAGCACGCTACTATATACATATAAATAATTTGAATTGATAAGTAAAATTACGTAAAATATGTGCATTTACTGCCGTGCATAGTGTGACATAGGCGACCACTGTAGACGAGGGAATAGTAAAAGAACAGGGAGACGTTTTGTAGAATTTGGCCAGAACAAATTATAACCACCAAAATATAAATAAAATATAATCTAAGAAAATTAAATCTCAGCGGTGGACAATATTGATGCAAAAGCAGATATGAAGTTTGTAGAAGAAAGGATCAAGGACTCTCTCTATCTCTCTCTCTTATGAAAGTTATGGTTTAGTGTGGTTGTCTTAATGTGGAAATCCACAATTTTAATTGTTAAATCTATGTATTGTACAATTAGTATTGTACTTATCGTCGATGATTTTTCTTTGAGTATTTATGAAAGTTGACGTGATAAAGGTTTTGCAAACACGAGGTGTGAAATGTATTAAGAAGTGAATTTAAAAAAAAAGGATAGTGATATATGGGCCTATAACTAAATATATGCAAGTATAAAAACTTAAATTTAAATCAAAGTTAATGATTTGAACATTTTACTAAAATTTTATTAGTTTAGTAACTTAATTTATTTTGTATGTATAAAATAATTTTGGTCTGCTCCTTTTGATATTTAAAACCAATTTCTTCTAAATTATGTCATCTTGGAGGTCATTTTTTTACTAAGATAGCATTATTTAATATGCCTCAAATCAAATTTGTTTCATGTAAAATAATTATCATCAAGTATCAGTTAACATTATAAATCGTTCATCGCGATGGATTGAATTTCATTTATTTACCACAATTTTGCTTAGTAGTGAGTACTAATCCAGCTATACGACCAACAACTGAGAAATAATTATTAAAATAGTTAATTCATTTGGTTAGCTCCAAGACTTGCCTGAAATAAGAAAAAATTACGCCATCTTGGATTTGGTAAAACGTACAAAATACGTTTTGCCGCGAACGAACAGTGCCATAGAGCTGACGTCATAGGCATGGACAGATGATATGCGAATAACAGATGGAAAAATAAAGGTAAACAAACATTGATTTTGAGGTTAGACTGTGTTTCGGCAAAGTTTGTTTTTTAAAGTGAATCAATCATTATAATTAGTTTAAAATAAAGCAAATTGGTAGATTTAGTAAATTTTATTAATAAAATTTACATATCATTATTTTTTAAATTCACAAATAATTTTTTTAAGACTTAGTATGAATTTCCGTAGTCCTTCTTTTTTTTTACTTTTATAACAATCTATAAATCACATTTGTACTTTGGTTACAATAGTGCATGAAATTCCGTGTGGTCCAGTTATTAGAGCTTCATGTTTGTGTTTCCATTCTGCTGTGTGTCTCACAGTCCCACAGACTACATTATACAACGTGCCTCTCAACCATTCCACCAAACTTTATCATATTACTTTGCAGGTCAAAACTAGCATATAATAAGATATAACGAGTGACCTATCTTGCTTAGTTTAGAAGTTATCTGCCTGTATGTGTGCTTTTGGGGAAAAAATTTATTATCTCATGAACGGTTTAAGATAAATTCATGAAACTCAGAGTGAAAGTTTATCAAATTTTATTTACACAAATTTTCAAAATTTAATTTTGCTGCAATTTTCAAGATGGCGGCAGTTCAAGCTTTTCAAAGTTGAACATCTAAGAAACTAAAACATTTACAACAAAAATGTTGATACAAAAAATGTAGACAATTTAAAGACAAAACCAACGTATGTCACGTTTTATCATTGAGTCAAGGATAACTGAGAAAACACAATAATTCTGACTGAAAGTGGTTTTCCTTTATTATTGAAGAAATGCGTACGAATAGTGTGAACTTATTTAAATGAAAAATTATATGAAAATTCATATTTTTTACAAATAAATAAATACCACAAGAGAAAGCATGGGTATAAGAGGCGTTTGTCTAACTTTAATTGGCAGTTATCTTCAGTACAGGATTAAGTTGGTTAAGGTGAATGGTCAAAAAAGTAATTCAAACAAAATAGATGTTTTTGTTGCTCATGGTTCCATTTTAGGACCTTTTATATTTTTACTACATTAATGATCCCTTGGTTTTACATCAGGAGCTAATATCTTATGCTGATGATACTGCAGTAACAATGAACAGCAGATACTATATACTCTTGGCTATATCAAAACAAATTAATTCTTAACATTAACGAATCCTCTTATATTGCTTTTGGTAACTACGCTTTTGGTGACTCTGTGCTTTAAAGATATGAAATTGTTATTGAAATAAATGGAAATAGTTTAGAGAGAACCTCAAACTGTAAATACCTAGGAATTACTTACGACTCAAATGTTAAATGGGACGTTCACGTTGGAAATAATTTAATAATAATAGTAGCCTAAACAAAAGCAAAGTTTTTGGTCTACGTTACAGATTAAAACAAATATTAACAAAAAATGAGTTATCACTTATATACTATGGACTCTTTCGTAGTATAGCTGCATATGGAATAATCAGAGTTGGGGTGAACTATACAATACAGCATTACAGTAAAGACCACGAAAGAATACCGTTGAGCGACGGGCTTGTGTACACCGATACCTTGAATGCTCCAATCGCCTTAGTGCGACGTTGTCACGTTCTTCCCACGCTTCTAACTGAATGTGGCTGACTCAACGCATTTATAATTCTTTAAACTGTGCGCTCAAGCCTCGAGCGGTAAATACCAGGAGTGTATATTGGTCGCCACGCAACGGTATTCTTTAGTGGTCTTTAATATAGACCCGTTAGTAAGACTTCAAAAAAGGCTATTCAATATGATCGGAATCAACGATCAAGATACGAATAAACCATTAGATAGAAAACAAGTGTATGTTGCTAAAGCTAAATCACACCTGTACCAATAACAATCCAATAAATACTAGGTTTAAGAATATTTCTCTACCAAAACACTCTCTAACCATTGGGCAGAGAAGGTACATTACTATGCAACAAAGTACCTACTTCACTGAACTACCAAATGTGTTAAAATCGCTAACTTATAGTGAAAATGTTATAAAAAAGAAAATAAGTGAATTTAGTATAGAGTAAATGAATGGAATATATAAGAAAGAAAGATTTCTTCTTTTTTTTTTTCTTCTAATGAATTAAATTGACAAGTGTGAAAATCTAGGTACATTTAATAAAAACAATAAACACCAATTTCAAATAAAAACTGTTATATTTAAAATTGGGCTAGGTATTTCTAGCATAATTTAATTTCATCTTTTTTTATCTTTATCCTGACAACATGCGGACTGTGGCTGTCGCCACGATGCGACTGCATGTCGACAAAGGCGATATCGTTACTCACAGATGCATTAAAGAGGATGTTCACAAGTTATAGTTACCAATTTATACTCAGTATTGTGAACAGTAATATAAAAATTATTTAAGAAGTAACAAATTTCGATAAAATACAATTATTGATGTGTAATAAAAAAAAGGAATGTAGTCCTACAGTATGTTATAAGATGGTTTTGCAGTAAACCATAAACAAAAAAAGAAATTTTTGTTATGAAGGAACTGTTTTAGCGCAGTTAAGTTCTGTGACAACAGAAAAAACCCAATGCTCTGGCGTTTCCTGTAAATAGATTCCTCTTCTGTCCCATTTCATTGTTCAGTGTTAGTTTGTTCTCAGCTGGTTTAGGGTGTGTTTGTGAAACCAAATTACATATAAAAAAGTACATTAGTATAAAAAAAGTATATTTTAGTATAAAAAAGACATACAATTGCATTATGTGATTGTGAGTGAGTTAAAAGGAAAGATATGCAAAGATTAGTTTTATATTGAAGACAGTCATAAGACCATTAAAGTTAGAATGTTTTATACAACTAAAACAAATAGAAATGTTGTGTCCTGAAGATTGTAAAGAGAACAATTATGTTTGATTGTGAAAGGGACAGATCAGAACTGAAACCACGTAAGTGTGTAGTTGGATATCTGCTTACAGTCAATCAATGTAATCAATACACTCTTAATGCATGCCTTGTATTGTAAGAACCATACAATATTTGTTGGGAGAAGTACTTAACAATCTTATTAACAAAAAGCCTAATACTTGAATGGTGCAATTGTATAACAATATCTAGCAAATGTTTTGCAATTTGTTATTACTAAACCTTGGTCTACTGTTGCAATATGTCTTGTACAAATATCTATTACTGGTATTGAAACTACCATTATAAGTTTAACAATATCTAAGTAATAGTAGATAGCATTTTTAAACAAAAATAGATATTAATGCAGGTGTCAGCTGTTTGGACATCAGTTGTACATTATCAGCTGATAAGTAGTTATTTGGTGTTAGCAAATATTTGATTAGAGTATCACAGAAAAATGCATCCTGAATCTAAAGTTAGAGAGAACAAATTAAAAAGTGAAGCAACTTATTCGCTAGATATTTTTAAATCCCCTTAAATTTTGGAGTGACAACATTCTATGCGATTGTGTCGATCAAAATATGAATCAACACAGATACAAATATAGCAACGTCATTACATTACATAATATTATCAAAATTCCTACATACTGCAAATGATATGTCATCACTTTAGGTAAACCTTGGGATAATATTAGACCAGCCAATAGAGGAAAAAAAAGGCTAACTTTGTTTATTGAATTTAACAGCAAGACATCCATAGTGACTTTAAGGGTAGCACACAGGGGTAAAATACAAAAACTATCAGGCAAGGAGATTTTCACATTTTTTATAAACAAAAATAAAAATAAATGAGGACTTTTGGGGTTTTTGTTGATATTATAAAAAGTTGTTAATGGATCACGGTACTTCTAATAGGAAATTTGTAGAGAATTAAATAACCTAAAAAATAGTTTTTTATAGACCCCGATCGGTCCTTTTTTCACAGAGAAAAGTCAGAAAAATGTTTAAAAATTACAATTTTTCAAAAAATTCTAATCTTTCTTAATTTAATGGAAAATTATTGTTTATTATGTATACTTGAAACAGGCGCAAGATGATTTCTCACATTAATAGTTTTTGCACAATTGCAATATAAACAATTTAGGACACTATCTTGCATAATGAACCCTATTAACTTGAGTGGCTCGATTTAATTTACCAAACAGATTCTGAAAATAGACATTAAAACCTACAATTCGTATATCTTCGATTTTTGAATGAGGTTGATAAAAAAATTATAAAAATGCTTCCGATCGTAGCGCATAACACGTAAATTTGAGACTGACAGCGAGAGAGGCAGTGGTAGAGGGGGAACTAGCTGCCTGATGGGTGCATGCCTGCCGTTTTCTTCTCCTCCGCTTTACGTAAAATATCACAGATATTTTCAATTAATTATTGCAATAGTGGGTAAACATTTCTTCATGAAGCTCTACATAGGTAGCGATAACATTTATCTTTCAAATATTTTCAATGTGTTGTTTGGTTTCAGTTACACATCTCTTTAGACAACCAAAACATGTACCTTTCTTAAACTATAATCATATTTCCAATATTTTATTTTATGATGAAAATTAAGTCAAGTGTTTAACGCTAATAACTTTATATGGAACTACTATGGAGTAATTAAAAGACCCAGTGATGTTGTGAGTGTTGGTAAAATGTAAATAAACTGGTTAAAACTGCTAGCTAGGAGCTATCTTAGTTGTTTATAGTATCTTCAACAGTGGTACTTTGCCAAGGTCGGATACAATGTCAGTTATATTATTTTGGCAGAATGCCAACGTAGACTATACCATTCATTTAGTTTTAGCTGTATTGTTAAATACTAAGTTTTAAGTTCAAACAGTGGACAGTATTAAAAATGGGATATAGAAGGCTTATTAACTGGCAATAAATAATATACAAGGATGTTGAAAAATCTGTAGGCGGTTTAATATTTCGTATATAAAAAAAATTTGAAGGTAAATGTGATTGAGGAACCTACTCTAAAAAAAATTACTATTTTATAAGGATTTCAAAAAAATTATCCGCCATCTTTGATCTGCCATTTTGAATGTAACATTGTTTTTTTTTTTAAAGGGAAGGTGGTAATTTGATACATCATTTCGATGTAGAATTTTAAGAGAAAACCAATGGTGACATTTGCACATCCATATCTTTAACCGATTAAAAATGGCGGCCAAAAAACAACGAAATGGTGTTTTCCGATTTTGCCCCTTTTTGACATCTTTTTTTTTTTAAAAATATTAATTATTATTCTTTTTGCATTTAGAATTAAATCAGCTTTCAAACGATATGCCACACAACAATATTTGGGAGTATTTAAATTTTTTGAGTTACAGCCACTTTGATTTTTTCAAAAATGATTTCGAGTGATTCGACCACATACTCCCAAATATTGTTGTGTGGCATATCGTTTGAAAGCTTATTTAATTCTAAATCCAAAAAGAATAATAATTAATATAAAAAAAAATAGTACAGCAAAATCGGAAAACACGATTTTGTTGTTTTTTTGCGCAATTTTTAATCAGTTAAAGATATGGATATGCAAATTTCACCGTTGGTTTTCTCTTGAAATTCTACATCGAAATGATGTATCACAAGACCACCTTCAAATTTAAAAAAACAAAGTTACATTCAAAGTGGCGGATAATTTTTTTGAAATCAATAAAATAGTATTTTTACATAGTGTAGGTTCCTCAATCACATCTACCTTCAAATTTTCCTTATATACGAAATATTAAACCGTCTAAAGACTTTTCAGCACCCCTCCAATATAGACTTATAAACATGATTCAAATAATCTTTGGTAGTCAAAGATTAATTATATTACAGTACATTATTTACAATCTATGAATGATCTTTATTTTAATGTGTTGAGTCATTTGGTGAAATGGTTTATCTTTTAACAGGTTATCAATATGTTTTTTTGAATGATTTCGTTTAAATATTTACAACTTCATAATTTATTGAGTTGATACAACAATGTAGGCCATTGTTCCAAATATTAAAAAGGAAATTTCGTAAAAAAAAGTTCCACTATAATTTATAATTATGATTAAATAAATTTCAATCAATACTAAACCAAGGTGTTTATTTTATCTTAAGACCTTTTGTGTATATAAATTTCAATCAATACTAAATAAAGGAGTTTATTTTATCTTAAGGCCTGTGTATTGATAACATATAGTAATCTCTTATTATCAATACACCAATAATCTTAAGTAAGATTAACCATAGAAAATCTGTAGATTTATAACACAATTTACAGGTTTTAAGATGTAGTAGAAATACAAAGAAATATGTTCATAGTCTTAGAGGTACAAATAAAAATAATAATCCAATTTATGCCAATAGTATTGTCTTTTCTTTCGTGTCTATCAGAAATGACAAAAATCATTTCATCACCTTTCAAGCTATTGAAGTCAAGGTCAAAGAGAGAAAGTTTCAAATCAGTTGATTTCTAATTAGTTATAGTGGAACCATAGTGGTCAATTTACTTTGGAATAAGGAAAATAGATTTCCTCCTCAGAAGCCTTAAGAATATTTTCCAGGACTAAGAATCTCCTTACCAAATAAGGAAAACAATTAGATATACCTTGATTCTTAACAGTAAAATAAACACAATCATACCAATGAAACAAAAAGGCGATTTATTTTTCCCAGGAATTACCAAGTGAATTTCAACAAAACACACTGTCCTTTTAATCAATAGCTAGACTGTTTCTTTTAGTATCCCGGCAATAACTTGTTAGATTAAGCAGGAAAAAATATACAAAATCATCATTTTGTAAAGACACAGAACTATTATTAAATTTGATAAATAATTTGATCTACTAAACTCTAAACTGAATTTACTGCTTATACATATGAATACAAGTCGGTTAAGATTTGTCCATTATACATTCTGAACTAGCTGTTCTCCTCGGCTACACCCTTGTTGAAAATAAAGAACTCCTTAAAAACTTTTCTAGGATACAATTTTTTTGGTGAAAATAAAACGTATATTACAAAAAATATATAGATTTAGGTTCTATGCTAATCGTGCATGTTTCTGGCAAGTATCGCAAATGAGGTTTCAATTTTTGTCTATAACTTGAACATCCTTTAATTTACAGACAAAATAAAACAACGTTTTGTTAGTCATTAAAAAATACAACTAATTGTCTCCTGTGAAGTTTTTGTAAAGTTGACACTTTTTGGAATATTCAACAATAAACATTTAAAAACGGCAACCATTTAAAGATGTTTGTTGGAATATACTGAACATTTTTATAGTCTGGCATTTATAATTGCTTTTGTAAGGGTCAACGAAACAAGTCAGTACTTTTCGGGAAGTAATTTGCTCACAAATCCAGACAAAACTGTATCTTTATTTTATAGTTTAAAGCATAGTGATAATCAGTTAACTCCCACTATTATGTTGGGAGATGATGTCATAAAAGAGGTAAAAAGCACCAAATTCTTAGGTTTGGTTATAGACAGTCATCTTACGTGGAAGGAACATGTAGATGCGGTTTGTAAGAAAGTCAGTGCTGGTATTTTTGCTTTAAAGAATATTAAGAACTATTGCACCAAACAAACACTTATTATGTCCTACTATGGACTTATTTATCCTCATTTAAAATATGGAGTTATCTTTTGGGGTAACTCTTCGATGAATGAGGTTAGTAGAGTGTTACGTCTACAGAAAAGAGCATTAAGAACTATATTAGGTCTAAACAGAATGGCATCCTGTAGAGAAGCATTTAAGGAATTAGGCATCTTAACTTTTCCATGCATATATATTTTTGAAACTATAATCCACTGTTGGAAAAAAGGGGAAACATTGCGCAACATGGACGTTCATAGTTATGACACAAGAAGTTCTAACTTTTTAAGACATCAGCCTCATAGGTTAAATGTTGTGAGAAAACTTCCTTCTTATGCAGGTGTTGAATTCATTAACAAACTTCCAGATGACTTATGACTGAAAGTAAATTTCATAAAATTTAAAAATAACTTAAGACGACTTCTGTCGTCAAAATCCTTTTACTCGGTAAGCGAGTTCATCCACCATACATTTTAATTTGTTTTTTTTGGGGTGAGGTTTTGGCTATATTGTTAAATATAATTTTGTTAATGTTAGTAGTTGTATTTTAGCGATGGTAAATGTGATAGTTGTTTGTTATTGCCTCATTGTATTAATTGTATTATTATTATTGATTGACTATTATTGTAATTTCATGATCTTTGAGTTATTTATGTATATGTATTGGTTTTTTTTTAAATGTAAATGTTAGCAAGATTTGGTAATTTGACCTGGCCAAACAATATTTTGTAACACGGCTATGAAATAAAATGAAATTAAATATTGTTTACTGACACTTGTACTGCACATAACTCTTTCCCACTTATATGAACAACGTTACTGTTATTTTTCCCTCCCCCAAACATGACTTCTGTTGTACAGCCAATGGATCAGGGAAATTATAAAAAATATTAAGCATTTTTACCGGCGACTTATTGTACAAACGCTCTTGACAGATTCATT
>JAGFPH010001682.1:210739-226882 GCA_018207615.1 Philaenus spumarius
GTATAGATTCTTTTTATGGTTTAAATTATTGAATATAAACAAAAACTGTTAGAAGAAGAAATATTGGCAATGTAATGAAAAGTTTAAAGCCGTAGTTCAGATTGTTTTTATGGTTAAAATTGTTGAATATAAACAAAAAACTGTTAGAAGAAAAAATGTTGGCAATGTAATAAAACGGTTTAAGCTGTAGTTTAGATTGTTTTTATGGTTAAAATAGTTATATATAACCAAAAAAATGTTAGAAGAAGAAATGTTGGCTACGTAATGAAACGGTCTAAGCTGTAGTTTAGAAAGTTTTTATGATTTAAACTGTTGAATATAAACAAAAACTGTTAGAAGAAGAAATGTAATGAAAAGATCTACAAAAACTCGGCCCTATGCCGTATAGTATTTAGTATATAGTATTTCCAACTTTTTTGAATGATAGTATACATAGAATATCAATTAGCCTTTTTTATTTATAAACCCTCTTGTCTTCTATCATAACAATTACACGAAATATTACAGGCAGTAATAAAAACATTATTTCATGTTTTTAAAACATTCCATGTAATTCAATTCAACAAAAACATTTGCAGATGTTATTCTATTAATTTAGTATTTATTGAAACATGTTTTTAATATTTTAAGACAATTTAATTTAAGTTCAATTTTATTCTACCAAAAGTTAATCCTAGTATTGCAACGATAAGCGTTACAAAAATAATAAAAATAATAATAAGTTGTACTGTGTTAAAAAAAATGGGGTTCGGTAAAAAATTCAAAAATTAAAAAAAATATGTTTTAAATTAAAATAAAAATGCTATATGTGGATTATCTAATAACTATCAATATCTCTTCATCACCTCATTCACTCATTCACCTTAAAAACAAAAGTCGTCGCTCATGTAATACTTAAAATCACTTATATACCTCCTAGGCCTATTGCCTTACTTCAATAATAATAAATCATCACCCACCTAAACTCTCCATAACATCTTTCTCCCAACTTCAACGTAGAACAATATTATATATTTCACCTTACTTCAACTCACCTTACTATAATTCACCTTACCTAAATTCACCTTACTTAAATTCACCTTACTTAAATTCCCACAATACTACTATAAAATAATGATCATAATATTTACGATAATCCACATATAACCTCACTTATGCTCAGTCTGCATATATTTACTTGTAATTATTAATCACTGAAAAATATTTGTTAATTAGTTTAATTTTCTTAGGGGTGGGAACCTGGCTATTAAAGTAGTGGCTAAATGGACATTCGTGGCTATATAAAGAAATTCAAGGCATTGCAGCAAGACAACTATTATTTACTCAAACATGATTGAAAATGAATATTTACAGCAATTAAGAAACATAAACATAGTGATACAAATATACAAACAAGTCAAAAAATTATTTACAGTTGTACAAAGTTTCGTGAACCATATCTTAAGTGATGACGCAATAGAAGTTAAAAGAAGTTAGTTTTTTAATGAAATGAAAAATTTTATATTTGCAGACTAAAAATATGTCCTATGGCCATTATTACTTACAGTTTCACTTATTATGTTCGTCGCACTGTTCTTTACCTAGGATTTTTTCGTCGATTACACAATTCACATCTGAAGCCTATCTTGCCTCATCCCGCCAAAGCACGTGAAAAATGTTATGTGTTGAAAAACACTTAGTTTATTTGATCAATTCAATTTCTGATAACTACACCAACTCGAAGACACATTTGTTTTACTTTGGGACTAAATTTGTCACCCTGTTATAAGAAAAAACTACATTTTCTTACACTTTTATTCGCCGACTTTGTGCAACTCGCACTAACTATATCGCCATCTTGGTAGAAGTTTTTTTTTTTTTTCTACGTTCTGTCTCGTTCCACTGCTACCAGAACGTTCTGTCTCGTTCCGCTATTATTACGACGTTCTGTCGCGTTCCGTATCTTATGATATCTGTGTTCTTTCACATACACAGGTTGATCCCCTCTCTCTCTTCTAATTGCTTCCATGATCACTGTATATACTACCATATTAAGTTCTCGATATATATTGAATTGTGCTATGTCCTGTTATTATATTTTTTCTTTATTTATTTATCGAACTGTTTATAATTTCAAATACCGCTTTATATTGTTCGCTTATAACGCACCACTCATTGAAATAAAATCTTTTATATAATTTTCACATTTTATACACGCTCATATATTAATATGTTTTTTAAGTCTGCTTTTATATTACCTACTTTTACAGTCTGCTTTTATGTTTTATTATTTGTTTATTAAAAAAAATGATTCTACTGTAATTATTTTGCGTCATCAAGAAATGTATATATAAAAATTAAAAAGGTTAATATTATTTAGTATTGCGTCATTATTCATTTAGACCAAACCTCTGTGTCTTTAGTCATTATAGGAAACAGCTGACTTATTTCTTATTTTATATTTTCTCTGTGACACGGACGTTAGTGCTACAGTATGAACAAAAAAAAAAAAATTATTAACAAAGCAATTTAAATAATTGATTTATTTGCCTGTAATTATTATATAATATTAAGTTAGTGTTGACTTTTATTGTTAATATATAACCATAAATTGGTATATCTGTAAGTAATTTTACACTTTTCATTTATTACTTTAATTTTTTCTGTTTTTCAGTTAGAAACAAACTTTTTTAAGACATAAAGGGATATTTTAGCGGAATTAATTTATTAAAATGCCTTACAGATGCTACAACACATATGTAACTTTTACAATGAATGCAATCTTGCTCCTATAGAAAAATAAAAAGTTACAGTTTGGATATCAAACAAAAGACGTTTAATTAGTCAAAGATTAAAATCCCAAAGGATCAAGGAACCTGCACAACAACTGTCTTATATTTTGCGAAAACCAACAATATAATTCTTCAGAAGCAAATTTTTATTTGTGGTTGGATGAAGGCCTGATAAAAATGTATGGCAATGTAATGGTAGTGGTGTGATGTATTAAGATTGACAATCAATGTCAAGAAAAACATGATGTTCTTGTGTACTTTTATGTTCCTAGTAAAAAAAGGTTGGATTAGGCTAAAAGACATTTAAAGAAACATGTAAGTAAAAGATTATTTTTGAGGTTAAAGTAAATTTTAAGAAACATAGGTAATGTTTTCCATGAAAAAGGCATCTCTATTGAACTTAATTCCAAACCCATTATAGTCTGGCCAAAAAGAAATTATGTAGAAAATTCAATATTATTTTGACGGATTACAAATTTGCTAAATTATATAACTTTGGAGGGATTAGAATAAGAGAGATACAATCAACTGGACCCAACCACAAGAGGAGACTCTAAAGACAACCTGATCTGGCTGCTTCAATTTTAAGTACAATCACAACTATAATGGCTACTACGTTGTCTAACTTTGACCGTTATTGTTTTCAATTTGAACAAAAAAACAATGACAAAAAAGTGTGGAAAAATAGTACCAAAATTGTTGACCAATAAGTGAGCTTAATTCTGATTATTTTTGGAATCAAGCGACAGTAAGCCTTATATGAAAGGAACTGTAGGTTCTGAAGAGAGATTTTATTTATTATTGGAAGTGGAAGTGCCAATAATCTATATATATAAAAGCCAAATACCACTCACTGACTCATCACGATTTCTGAAAAACTACTCAACGGAATGGAATAAAATTTGGTGTGTAGCTTCTTCTAGGGAACTAGGTGCTCGTTAAGAAAGATTTTCAAAAGATTTGAAATTTTATGGGGGGTTTGAGGGATCAAAGTTTCTAAAAAAAAAAAACACCGAATAGATTGGAATGAAATTTGGTAAGTAGCTTCCTCTAGGGCCCTAGGTGCTCAGTAAGAAAGGTTTTCAAAAACAAATTTTATTTTAGGGGGGTTTGGGGGTCAAAGTTACTAAAAATCTCCTTAAGAAATACATAGTGTAATATATTTTGTTTTGTAAATATACATTTAACTTTGATTTGTCTACCCGTGCAAAGCCGGATCGGGCAGCTAGTACTATAGACAACCTAATCGATGGAGAGAAAGGATAGGGATTCAAGCGATTAGAGAAATTGGTAAGCCCAGATCACCAAAGCACTCGACCGTTCTGTAAGACATATAGTCGGCCGACCAACCTAAACACAACCCAATTACAGCTCCTAATGTACGTTGTGAATATGATTTACAGTGATTGGGGTACCTAAAAGAGTATAAAGAACTAATTTTCAACGTAAAACATGTTCAATAACTTTTGGGAAATGGAAATGAACTTAATTACTGGTCAGACCATAATATGGTATCTTTCAACCAACATGGTGTGCTTGCTTATTATTTTCTAGTTTGCTATATTAGTATTAATTCATTTACTAAATAATCTCTGCCAAATAATACTGTTATAATATATTTATTTGAAATCTTAAAAGTACTTATGTGTGTGGGGTTCTACCTGACATTTATGTGGAACATTATAAGATCTAAATATCTTTGTACATTATTTGGCATAGCTGTTATAATGTAAGCACTAGAATCAAAATTGCTTGCAAACATCAGGAAACATTATTAGTACAAAATTGCTTGCAAACATCAGGAAACATTATTAGTACAAAATTGCTTGCAAACATCAGGAAACGTTATTAGTACAAAATTTGGAGATTAGACTCAACCAGATGACACGTCTAGAGATAAGTGTGACAAAAAATTACTTTTTGCTCTATCCATATTGTTTATATCTTTTTAAATAATTTCATGATGTGTCTCTATAACAACAGTATCAAACAATACAGAAAATATTTAGGTTTTTCCTGAGACAAATAAATATTAATATTTTAACCCTTTCCTCGGTATTCTGTAGTAACTCGTAGCGATTTTTTTTTCACTCCCAGGGTTTCCGTACTAATCCGTAGTAGAACTTTAAATGGGTATAACTTCGCCATCTGTTGGAATGTTTTAAAACTAACTTCAGAAACGTGTTCAGAGAACATTTTACAGTACAGTTGTATATCATTTGTTATTTCTTCCAGCTGTTTAGGGTTTTAGATCTGTGTTTATAATCATCTGTAGCACAACTTTTGTAAACCAAGAGTCACGTAAAACATGGCTACACTGAATTTAAAATACATGGTTAATTTTTTGATTTATTAAATATAGTTTTGTAGTAATTGGACACAAATAAAACAGACAGTTTATGGCCTAACAAATATAAAGTGTCTCCTAACATTTTTGTAAAAGTTATAACTGTGAGTGAACTTATTTTTCATATACCAATATAATATTAAGATATAGTAAAAACTTCATGTATATTGAATAAGTAGTTAATTAGTTTTAGCATTAACTAAATATAAGTGAAGTGACAAATTTGGCCATTTAAGAGGTCTGGTATGAGGCACTTGGTGTCAATTATGAATACCGGGGAAAGGGTTAAGCCAATACAGAACTCTACTTACAATAAACAACAGTGTTATGACCAACAAGACAAAAAGATAAAGAATTGGACTTTCTGCTAACAGATAGTAAATAATGTCAAGTGAACTTAGAAGGAGTCAAATTTAGGTCTCTTAGCATGATAAACACACCTACTATTTTCAAAATGTTCTTGACAGAAATCATGATAAACATGGACTAAATAAAATGTTAATAACTTATACTTCCAAAAATAGGATGACTGCAAGAGTCACATAATCTGATTTCATCTGCACATGAATTGTGACAAGGAGTTGCTTTCACCTAACCAACAGATATTGAATTAAGTGCACTTACCGCATGAACGCTCTTTGGATCAGCTAGCCACGCGTTATACATTTCTTCTACGTACGCTCCAGAACTGCCGTTGAGGAAGGGTTCCGAAGCAACAGGAGCATTGTAGCAACGGCTGCTGCTCACGCACACTGCTCTGGATCCTGATGATCCAAGGAGCCATGATGCAAAACGTTCAGGACCGGCAGCGCTGGGTATAAACGGCACTAGGTTGTTTAATACCGTCCGTGCTCGATGCATGCTGGCTGAAATCAAAATACGATCTTCATGTTATTATGTTAAGTCCCACAGACAAATTAGTTACGTTTACTTAACCAAAACACGTTTATTGAAAGCATTTACATTTGTTACCAAAGCAACCAACTTGACAAATTTAGAGAATTATAAGTCGAACATCTGGTGTTACATATTACACTGTTTCTTTTAATTGGCAATATCAAAGTTTGTTTGAAATGATGATGATTGATTACTTAAGTAATTACAACGCATGCTGTAATTTAATTATTGGGGATAGTGCGTGTCTATTTTGATCTCTGTCTTAGATTCTCGTGTGGGGAAACTCATCAGTTCAGAATATGCATAGACTTTTTGTCCTGCAAAAGAAGGCCATTCGGCTAATAGCAGGACTGAAGCAAACAGAAACTTGTAAAAATGCTTTTGGGAGGATTGGAGTGCTTACACTTCCATGTATATACATACTTGAAGTGTTGCTGTATTTTAAATTTAAGTGTGATCATGTCCAGAATATGGACATACATGACTACAGCACCAGACAAGCTTGTAATTATCGTGCTAGACAGCACAGGTTAAATGTGTACAGTAAACTTCCTTCACAAGCAGGTGCTAAATTGATGAATAAGCTCCCCCAAAGTATTAAAAGTTTACAAAATTATACATCTTTTAAAAACAGCCTTAGACAACTTTTGTTGTCTGGATCTTTTTACTCTGTGGAGGAGTTTCTGCACTGACTCTCTGTTTTGTGATTGGGTGTGATTTCCTGCTTGGTCATTTATATAATTTGTTTCTGTGTTTGTATATTTGTTTTTGAATATTTTGTAAAGTTTAATTTATTAACGTTTATTATATCTTGATTGTTTTAAATATGTTATTGGTATGTGGTTGTAATTTGTAATTTTATTTATTTTAAAACCAAAAAATGACTTGGCCATACAAATTGTAACTTTGTCAACTGCTATAATGAAATGAAATGAGATTATGTATAGGTCACCGTTAACCCTACCACACTACTTATATCCAAGTGTCTCTAATCAATAGTAATTTATATGAAAATACCAGAGTATACAATAATTTGTTTGCATCGCCTTTACCAAGGCTGCACAACGAGCAGGGCGGAGCCTCTAGTTATTTATAAAGCACTTGTGATTACAAAATGTTTAAAACTCATTCTTGTACTGATATACTGTAAATGTCATAGGCTAAAATTATCCCAAAATGTAGGTCTACCCAAAAAATCGAATTTTTGAAAAAAAATTATTTTATTATATTTTTTGTTCCCAAACTATTTGCAAACAAGTATTAAGCATTAGTTTTGCATTATCAATGTCAAAAATGTTTTGTAGATTAAAATTCATAAGCGCGCAGAGCTAATTTTTCTCCTTGGAGCCGCCTATTGGAAGCAAAACACTTCATATTCATAGTATATCATACAACCATTCATTACTAAGGTGCTTTATTGCTGTATTTAGTTTTCTAGGTTGGTGTCAATGTTTTAGAAGCATTTTTCTGCTTTATTTTTTTTTTTTTTTTATATATATATACGTAATCAAACATTTGGCCAGCTGTTAGTTGTTGTACTCACTCATAACCTTACTTTGTGACTGATTCCATATTCCATGTTGTGTTTTGTGGTTCAGTTTAGTGATTTAGTTTAGTAATTTTGATTTAGTCATGAAGCAATCAACTAAAAAACGGTATTCAAGAAACAAAGCTAGTAAGAAAAAAAAATGTGTTACCTATGGGGCTGGCCTCTTTTAACAGTTACAAGATGTGCAAAAATTTAAAACAGCAAAGGCAAAACAGGTAATGAAAATAGTCTTACTTTTCACTGTAAATAAACATCTGAAGTTTTTTGCGATTTCCCGTAAGTTAGTTTTTTCCGTGTTTTCCATCATGTTTTACAGCATAACTTTTTTATTTTTTGAGCTAGAGAGCTCAAATTTTTTACATATGATCTTCAATACATTGTGCACAAACTGTACCATGGGAGTTAAAATATTTTTATCCATACTCGTAATACAATTTTTTGCATTCATAGAAAAATTATAATTTTTGTCAAACAATTTTAATAAAATGTCCTGTATCTATTTTTAATAGCATATCAAAAGCCATGCTACAGTTTGTAAGGCTATTTTTAGCTTTAAACAATGTTTAAAAAATTGGAAAATACAAAAGGAGTTATGATGTAAAACAAGAATATCGTTTCTTTAACATCCCCCTCGCCCGGATGGGGGGGGGGGGGGGGGGGGGGGGGGGTAAATACCACATTTTTTTAAGTCTTGTTCTAGGGTACACTTTAATTAATAAAAATATTGTTTAGGGACAACTATAACAAAAATATATTTTTGGGCACATTGCCCCCTTAAGTATTGTGATTTTAACCCAATTGAAATCTTAAAAGCTAAGAATTATGTTTAACTTGTTCAACAAAAAATAAATTTAGTAACATTAATTTGGGAAAACCTTAATTCTAAATAAAAATTTGAAAGGAAAATGCATTTACAGTACTTATTTCCATTAAAACTAATTTAATAGAATTAGCTTATATTTTTTTCGTACGACTTCTTATTTCCAATAGATTTAAACCTTAAAAGAATGTACATTCATGATATGAAAAACGCTTAACAAATAAAAATAAGAAACCATTTAACATGCTCTTGCAAAACATCTCTATTTAAGTCTTGTCTTTGTTGTTGTAGATATTGACATATATTTGACCAAAATATCAGATAGCCTTGTAAAGTTGAGGTCAATAACTCTTGAATAATGCAATTATAATAGTTACTGGAAGAAAGTAATGAGTATGGAGGATCTATAATTATGTAGATACATTCATGCAACATAGTTTCAGTTTGTATAGTTTAAGGCAGTGTTTTTCAACCTTCTTGAATATGTGACCCCTTTACAAGTTAAAAAATCTGCCAACCCCCCTGGACATAATAAAATTATATCAATTATTTCAAATAAGACGTATTTGGCACTACTCGGCGGAGAGGGGGGGGGGGAGGTTACCCAAAGAATTAATCCAACTTTAATATCCACCTCATTTTTCATTAAAAAATATAATATCTACAATAATTAAAAATTCTAATACAGAGTGTTTTGCGAGAAGTTGGAACAATTTAAGGAGATGACAGAGGACCCAAAAAAACTAAATTGTGCATATGAACAAAGGTCAGGAAAAGCTTTGTTTTATCCGCCATTTTGTTTTTGTTTTACAAAATCTATATAATAAAAATGAATTGCTGTTCCTTTGTAAGCGCATCACTTGAGAACGGCTGAACCAATTTGGCTATTTTTGTTTTAAAATGTTCGTAATAGTCCGAACAAGGTTTTTATATAAAGAAAAATTTGAAGAAAAGTTTCCTGAAAAAGTTTCAAATTTGGAAAAATAAACAGCCTCTTTTGTATGGACTCAAGACCATAGCGCACAAAATCAGCTGTTCGTATAAAATGCTTAGTAACACATGTTTGTTTACATTCATTACCAGAGCAACTTTACTAGCAAATTTGTAATCAGTTTATTATTTTTTCAAAATCAACAGCTTTTTAGGTTAGATTGACTTTTACTTTTATCAACTTAGAGTAAATAAAAACAAAAATCAACTAAAAATGCTTACTATATTTTAATTCAATTCAAACCTTGGTTGTTACATATTAAATATAAAACAACTGATTTGCATCAAAAACTGAAAATAATTTTAGATTAGGCCTACAATGGACCAAAACACGTTTATTTGCAACCAATTGGGCTAATTTAGAATCAGGTTTATTACAATTCATCACGACTATCAGTTTTTTTAGATTAGGTAAAAACAAACAAAAGGTTTACAAACTATAAATCTAAATTTGTGTAGTATATTCTTAAATGGCATAAAACCTATTTTGCAATTCGATCAACTTATGCAATGGAATAACTTTACTACCCTTTAAATTAAATCAAGCAATAGCAAAGCATTGCTGGATCCACTAGTACTTTATTTTTGGAAAATATTTTGACCTCAAATTTGGTGTACATACTTTTTATGTAACCGTTATCACTGTACAACAAACAATAACGTTCTTTAAAATATTTTCAAAATGGCGGACTTTTAAAATGTTTAATGTCAAATATCTCAAAAACCTTTAACTTTACAAAAAAAATACCACAACAGATTTTTTATTTTGTCCGTAGCTCAAAGGATAACAAATATATTAGCAAAAAAGGGAAAACTCTACCTTTTATGTTTGTGTTAGATCTACACCCCTAGCATCATACATTTTATGTTTTTTGCCAAGATTGACGTCTTCCGAATGAACAGAAAAGAAGAACATGCAGAACTGTCAAGGGAAGCTTTGAGATTATTAGTGCAATTCGCCACTTCTTACCTATGTGAACTTTCTCTTCAATGGTGAACATAAAAACTAACAAGAGAAATAGACTACAATTTTAGTAAATGATTTGGTTATTTGCGTCTCAAAAACAGAACCACGATTCGGCAAATTATTGAAAAATAAACAGGCACAGATTTCTTACTGAAATTATTGCTGTACATATCTTAATGCAGTGTAGATTGTAGAACCTATGTTTCAAAATAAACTTTCCTCTCAAATTGTGGTATTTTTATTGTAGTGGAGGACCTACACTTGCATTTTATTTGACCTGGTTTGCGACCGGACACCCTCCCCCCCAATCAAACTTTTGCAAACCACAGGTTGAAAAATACTGGTTAAAAATAAGGTGTTCATTTTATACCATTCGTTTTTTAAACTTTCTAAACAAAAGATTAATGCCCCAATATACACCAAGTAATAAGGAAATGAAAATTATAGAACTCTAGTAAAAGCAAACTACTGAAAAAATAATGTTTGATATAACAATAAATAAATAAATAGAGACAACTATGTGCATACTGCTAATAAAACATTTTGGCTTCAAAACTATCTCACAACAGTAATTATTTTAACAACAAGTCATTAAACTTCAAACAGAACAGATAAAAGCACTAAACCTTGGCACTAATAACATCAGGTTCTTCCAATTTCAGTTTAAAACAAACATTCTATGCTTTCCATTTCTATCAATCTATATTCCCAATTATTCTACTTTCCTAACATAAGCGTCATATAAGTTTAATGAAACATCAGTAAGCATATGTTTGTACATGTCAAATATAAAGGGTGGGTGAAAAGTCTGAGAACGGTTTAATATTTCGTATATAAGGAAAATTTGAAGGTAGATGTGATTGAGGAACCTACTCTATGTAAAAATACTATGATATTAAGATTTAAAAAAATATATCCGCCATCTTGAATCTAACTTTGTTTTTTTAGATCGGAAGGTGGTCATGTGATACATCATTTCGGTGTAGAATTTCAAGAGAAAACCAACGGTAAAATTTGCACATCCCTGTCTTTACCCTATTAAAAATGGCGGCCAAAAAACCAAGGAAATCGTGTTTTCCGATTTATTTATATACTTATAATAATTATTATTCTTTTTGGATTTAGAATTAAATAAGCAAATGATATGCTACACAACGATATTTGAGAATATTTGGAGGAACCGTTCGAAATCAATTTTGAAAAAATCAAAATGGCTGCAACTCAAAAATTTTAAATACTGTACTCCTAAATATCGTTGTGTCGCATATCGGTTGAGAGCTTATTTCATTCTAAACCCAAAAAGAATAATTAGTATAAAAAAAAAAAATAGTTCAGCAAAATGGGGTAAAATTGGAAAACACGATTTTGTTGGGTTTTTGGCCACCATTTTAATCGGTTAAAGATATGGATGTGCAAATTTCACCGTTGGTTTTCTATTGAAATTCTACATCGAATTGACGTATTACATGACCACTTTGGTATTTAAAATAACAAAGTTACATTCAAGATGGTGAATCCAAGATGGCCGACAAATTTTTTTGAAATCTTAATAAAATAGTATTTTTACATAGAGTAGGTTCCTCAATCACATCTACCTTCAAATTTTCCTTATATACAAAATATTAAGCTGTTCTCAGACTTTCCACCCACCTTGTACATTAAATATACATGAATTATCTACTTATATAAAGCTAGACGGTAACACTGATTCATTGACATTAATTATTAGGCACTTCCCATAGTCGGACCCCCTCAACCTTATACTTGAATTAAAGCTCTCGACGAGAAACTTTTGGGAAAATTGCCAGAAGTTAACATTTTTTAATTTTGCAAGCACCTTTTGGGCGGGAAAGATTTTTTAGATTTTTAAATTTTTTCATTTTTTCACTTTGAGCGCGTTTTGTAAGAAAACGGTAACAGATAGCAAAAAATGTTAAATACAAAAGTTGTAGAAAATTAAATTTCAAAGATGAGATTTTCCGTCAGATTCAAGATCCAATCATCCATTTAGCCACTATTCATCCGAGAAGGGAGGCTCCGCCCAAAGTCCTTAAAGCTAGACGATTTCACTCATTCACTGACTTTAATTATTAGGCACTTAACCGTAATCGGAGCCCTATCAACCTTATACTTGAATTAAAGCTCTCGACGAGAAACTTTTGGGAAAATTGCCAGAATTTAACATTTTTTAATTTTGGAAGCACCTTTTGGGCGGGAACGATTTTTTCGATTTTTTTAATTTCTTCATTTTCCCACTTTGAGCGCATTTAGCAAGAAAACGGCAAGAGATAGAAAAAAATGTTAAATACAAAAGTTGTAGAAAATTTAATTTCAAACTAACGATTTTGCATCAAATTTAAGATCCAATCATCCGTTCAGCCGCTATTCACCCGAGAAGGAGCTCCGGTACACAATCCTTCAAATTTCCCATGTTAATCTTATGGAGATAATGTTTAATGAGTTTGAGTCCCCTGCCAAATAAAACAGCTGATTTATGCTCGGTCACCTATGTACAAACGAGATTCTTTAGCAAATTTTCCAACTGCGAGCCAAGCGAAGCAGCCATTTGAGGCCGAAGGCCAAGGCGGGGTTGGGACGCGAAGCGTCCAGGGGCAGAGCCCCTAGTTTTATATATACATGAACAGCAACTTTATTGCTGAATGTGTGTTGGTTACAAAATTACATACAAACAATAAAAAATTTAAGAATTTTAACCCAAACAGATTTAAGTTTGCACAATAAACATATGATGCGATAGCTGTGGGTAAAATAAATACTTCATTATGTAAACAATTAAGAACGTAATACAGTTCAAAATATTAACAAGTTGCTGAGTATAAACAAACAATTAATTGGTGTTGAAAGGGTTAATATTTAAAGTTATTTCCTTGATTACTCATTCATAAATAGAATCCGAAACACGAGATTATGAATGAATGTTCAAAAAATCTTGCAATTCAAGCCAACTGTAGCGCTACTAGCCAACCTACAAAAGTCGTCGCGTCACTCATTCTTGTCCAGAACCTTGCACGGTGCTCAGAGTAGAGGAACGGTAAGTGGGCAATTAGCAGACGCTAAGACTTACGTTTTTAGTCCAGCATCGTTCGTCCCCTCATTTCTCCGTTCCGCCACAAGGTCACTGAGTGTACTCAGACCAAATTTATTAAAATCACGCTGTATACTAAGAGCGTTCTCCAGGGCGAGGAAGAGCTTTAACTAACATCCGCACATCACTGCTAACTATATCTTCATACACTTTATTTGTGAAAATATGATAAACAGTTTATTTGGGGACAAAATAAATTAATCCAAAATGAATTATCTCACATTCATAACGAAACATTTAAATACCATGTCAAAGTATTCAAGTATATTATTAGTTCAGTATACAGGGTGCTATTTTAAGTGTGCCACCATTGGCATTGGTATATCAGAAGCGACAAGATTTACAGGAAACTTTGAATGGGGGACTTCACCTACTTTTTAGTGGCCATTAAAAATATGAATTTGAAATTTTGAAAATATGCCGCCATTTTCCAATATGGCGGCCAACTTTAGAATTTCTTATGGAACCCCCTATTTTTTATGATGGATTTGGATTTGAAATGCAATTTTAAGAAATCTTTATTCTTGGTATTTTTTTGATAAACCTAACCCTTAGGCGCTAGGAGCGCTGAAAGTTTCAAAAACTCTTATTTCAACAGTTATTAAAGAGGCTTATTTTCAATTTGCAAACAATAAAATTCAACTCAAAGTGCAGTATATTTTACAATGGAATGTTAAAAAGCTGTTGAAATTTCATAAATACTTTATTTTATACAAAAAATGTACTTAATTCTGTTAAATTGCATTTTAAATCCAAATCCATCATAAAAAATAGGGGTTCCCATAAGAAATTAGAAAGTTGGCCACCATATTGGAAAATGGAGGCATATTTTCAAAATTTCTAATTCATATTTTTAATAGCCACTAAAAAGTAGGTGAAGTCCCCCATTTAAAGTTTCCTGTAAATCTTGTCGCTTCTGATATACCAATGGTGGCACACTTAAAATAGTCACCCTGTATAATGTCAAGGCCTACCTTAAACATTTTTTATCAACACAAGCTCTTGTTAAAATAATTAAGACATAAAACAACAAAAAGAACAGGCTTATTAGTGTAGGACAAAAAACAGTGATGACCCCAATTACTTTACAATAATAAAATTGTTTTTATTTAATCGATTAATTTATCTGGCCAAATAAAAACGATCCTGTAGACAGCTTAAAGATAAGTTTTTGTG
This sequence comes from Philaenus spumarius, assembly GCA_018207615.1. Lineage (NCBI taxonomy): Eukaryota > Metazoa > Arthropoda > Insecta > Hemiptera > Aphrophoridae > Philaenus > Philaenus spumarius. Next base: position 225,363 of record JAGFPH010001682.1, read on the forward strand.
ATTTTGTAAGTTGTAAAAATAAAATAAATATAGAGATTCGTGTTTTTAAATAATGAAATGATATATTTCATGAAATTGGCAAACTGTTTGCCATGTTCAAGAACCAGGAATCATGTTACATAGTTTCTAAAATGGCAACTTTAATTTTATGTTAATTTAAAATGATTGGTTGTAAAATCATTTTTGTGCAAGTGCATACACTACTACAGGTTAGCTTTAAGTACCCAGATTCGTTGTATTACTACACCAATTCAATTACCATTGCCGATTTTGATTTTATATTAAATAAACGGTACCAGAAACTGGCACATACTTTCTCACAAACATATTTAAGTTATTAACACGTTCACTGTTGGCATCGCACACCAACCCCCGTATTGGGAGTATTTTCAATACACAAAGTATTGCGTGCTTTACACGCCAACCCCCCTTATTGGGAGTATTTTCAATACACAAAGCATTGCGTGCTTTACACGCCAACCCCCGTATTGGGAGACTTTTCAATACACAAAGCATTGCGTGCTTTACACGCCAACCCCCCTGTATTGGGAGTATTTTCACTACACAAAGCATTGCGTGCTTTACACGCCAACCCCCGTATTGGGAGACTTTTCAATACACAGAGCATTGCCATTTTAAACCTATATGATATGGACGCACATGTGTGTCTGCTTTAAAATATTAGTGATTATTACGTAGAAAGGTTCAAAAATAAAAAATAAAGTAATTTCTACTCATTTAGGCTATAAATATAAAAAATAAAAGGTCAGCTCCTAGCATAGAAAATACGAAATTAAATTAAATTAGCAGTAAACGTGTTAAACAGATTTACTGTGACTTCATAATTCGTAAATAGGAGAGGGGATACATTAAAATAGCAGAGTAACTATTAAATATTATTATTATTAGCTAAACAAGAATTTTTAGAATACCTATCATATAAAGTTCAAGGGACCGAACTGAAACTTCGAATACTTGGTTCCCCAAAATCGATCAAAACGTAAAATACTACCATAAAAGTACCCGGTTCAAAGCCATGTGGTTGATTTTATCGTGGGGTTGGCGTGCGAAGCACCCAATGCACTGTATATTGTAAACACTCCCAATATGCGGAATGGCGTGCGAAGCATTTTGCAGCTATTCAGCAACGTCGTGAATAGAAATATTACCCAAATTGTTGTTTGAAACTCTAAAACATAGGGCTATAAACTTAATTTTGGAAATTTGCTCAACTCACGTAAGCGGTTCAGCTGCGTGGTCAAATTATTTTCTGTTGGCTAACTTTAGTTTTTGAGATTATCAAAAGTTGTTATTTTTTCCTAAATTTGAGTTCAACTAAAACTACCGGTAAGTTCTTTGTGTAAAAAACAAAAATAATTCTCTTCCCTACAATGAAGACTCAACATGAATATAATTGGTTAATGGAAATATTTTGAATTTACTTTGTTTCCCATCATCATTAAATATGTACAGTAGCTCAAACATATAACAATTTTATTTGTTGAACAATTTATTCAAAT
>JAGFPH010001682.1:231882-243604 GCA_018207615.1 Philaenus spumarius
TAGCTCAAACATATAACAATTTTATTTGTTGAACAATTTATTCAAATTTACATTTAAAGAAAAACAATGGTGAAAGTATGAACAAACTAAATGTATTCACAGTGTAAACCAGTCTACAGGAATAAATTTCATGAACGCTACCATACACGTATTATAAACTAAATTCGTCAATACTTGTAGACAATTCTTTAAAAAAATTCAACCAAAAATATCTTGTTAGTTTTGGCAGTAAAACTATTTTGAGGCAGTTATTTTAACAAGTGCTTTCTTAAATTGACGTCAGCCGTTCTTATCACAACATCAACACTAATATAAACAGATTAGCTTAGCCATGGTGGAGTTTCTATTTAAAATAAAATAATTGATACGGTAACAATTTTAGTAAAAAGGTTAAATAAACTAATAACATCACACATTAATAGGTTATAGGGGGTGCGCCATCGTGTTGCGTGCTAATTTTATTTGTTGTAGACAATTACCAAGAAATCGCGTTTTTTCCTTTGACCTACAGAAACAACAAAAAAAGCATTTTGTCTGTCGTTGAAAAATAAAAATATTTTGTCTCTTGTACATTTTTTGTAAAGTTAACGGTTTTCAAGGTATTCCACCTTAAAAGTTATAGCCCGCTATGGTTTTTAAGGACACTGTATATATAAACATGAATATTTGCTTCTTTGTACTCTATAGTATCAAAAACTATTCGACCGATTTCACAAAAATTTCACAGCTATCCATATTAATAGTAGGAGTTACATTACAATTACTAGTCGTCTAAGGGATTGAAATGGGGTTGCTAACCCTATACAATAAATATAAATTCCACTAAGTTCCTAAAAGCTATAAAGCTAAATTTATGTAATATTATTCTTAAGTGATATAAACACAATTTGCAATTCATCTACTTTAGTCAAAACGACAGAGTGGGATAACTACCCTTAAAATTAAATAATAATTTATATTATAGTAATTTTTTCTGTTTGCTCATAAACTACTCAACTAATTAATTTCACTAAAACAATTTCACAATTTACACACACTAGTAGCGGGATTGTTTAGAGATATTGCTTAGACATATTGTTTATGACAACAAAAGTGGTAATTAAAGAAATATAAATACTATACTTTCAAATTAACCTTGGTATGTAGTTAAACAAACAATAAACGGTACCAGATAACTGCCACATACTTTCTCCCAGTTGAAACTTTATAATTTCCCAAGAGTAGCATAGGAGGTGGTTATTTAGAATTGCAAAAAGTAGGACACACTATGGAAAATATTAGATGCATATAATATATATTATAATAATAATAATAATCCATATTATATTATTATTTAAACTAATCGATAGATTTCGAACAAATTTGCACCAAACATGTCAATTAGGCCTATACAGATGCACAAAAAAAGGTTTTGAAAATTTTGAAAAACAACCCCTTTTTTGACCAAAAACTCCCAAAAATAAGTTATTATTATTATGACCTAAACGAGAAATTTTAGAAAGATGTGGTTTTTTGCATATGGTAGGGTACATTAAGACAAATAAGACAAATTTTATCAAAATCATTAGAACAGTTTTTTTGGCTAAAAAGGGGATTGTTTTTCAAAACCTTTTTTTTGTGCATCTCTATATAAGCCTAATTGACATGTTTGGTGTAAATTTGTTCGAAATCGATCAAATAGTTTTCTCTCAAGCTTTGTATACAAATAGACGTACAGACAGACATTTTGTAAAAACCACTTTTTTGGACTCAGGGGGTCCCAAAACGGATATTTCCACAAAAATCTCAACATTGATTTTGTTTTGCGATCACTATACTTTCTCTATACTATAATATAGTGAAAAACTAAAATTACACCACTAAACTATAGCCTATAACTAAGAGATGAACTGTTGTTAGTAGATGATATAAGAACATGCTGGAGTAGAAATAGTAATTGATTGAATTTGGACTTAACACAAATTTTATAAAAAATACTAAAGATGTTTTATTTTTATAATCACAGACAGATCTAAAACTCTTCTAATAACAGCATTAGAAATTTGTAGAAAAACTGAAGTATATTGTGTAAAAATGTGCAGAAAGCAAGAAAAATGATTAAAAGTTATGAAATATAGCTTACATATTCACACCAGCACTGTTTGCTCTCCAAACGCCCTGGTCTGAATGACCTATCTTACTAAAAATAGAACGTCCTCACACCTGAAGATCAGCCAAATAATTATGCCAACTTTGCAAAATGACATTAGGCAATCAAAATTTAATCAAACATTATTTTTTTTCACTTTTTTCTGATAAACTCTTTTTCAACCTTGAAATTAGTAGTAAACTTTTATGTTTTCTAAAACTAATTACTCGTGAAAGCAGACAAACTAATTTTAAATTATAACAAGACGACAAATTAATTCACAATTATTATGGACAAAAACTAGGCCTACTCTTACAATTTATATTAGAAAGGTTCAAATTTGTTTGCATACCAAAGATTAACAATTCTTAACACACTCTTCTTATTTAAGAAATGTAGTTGTTTAATTAGGCCTAATTAAAATTGAATTAATAAGGAAGTCAAACAATTTTTAATTTCTCAGCGCTTAATTGTATGAACTGAAATTTTATATTCTATTGGTTTAAATTTACTTTTCTGGACTGTACTCAATTCCAATTATTGACTTTCATAATTTGACTAAATTAGATTTTATGAATAATTACCATATTTTTTTCTAAAATTTTAGTATTTCAACAAATAACTTACACTGTTTTAGTAGCCTAATTTTAAATTAATCCAAATCATTTAGATGAAAATACCAGTAATTTTAAGAAACAAACTCCACTCATCAGACTGGTTTTACTGCAAATTTTGAGTAAAAATACTTGAAACCTAAAAAAAGTACAAATAATTTGGAAAGAGTATTATTGGTCATTCTTTTTTTATAAAAGACGGAAAACCTAATTGGTTATCATCACCTGACCATACTGGATCAAAGATTATAAATTTAGAACAATTCACAAAACTAGTTAAAAAGAAAACAAACTATTAAACTGAACTAAAAACAATTAAACTAATATTTAAATATTAAATTAACAACTAAGCTTAAAACTATAAAACAAAAACTTAAAACTGATTAACAAATGAACTTTAAAATTAAAATTGTATAGATAAGAAGGCAAAAATACAAAATTAACTGATTTATTACACAATTATCTCCAAGACTTTCTGCATCAACAAAAAACATTAATAATAATCATGTTTCTCTAGTTCACATACTTTGTACAGACATAAATTCCTAAGTAAATATGAAAATGTAAATAAATGTTTTAATGTGTGTGATGTAAGTGTAATATATTATAATACACGACGGTATTATACTGTTACTTTTTTATAAGATTTGTCTCTATAACTAATTATTAGGCTAGGCCTATATTAAAATAATATATCAAACTTTGTTTTTTACAAATTGCCTTTATTAAGCCTGATTTTCTTTTCAGAAAGCTTTAGAGCACTTTTATATACAATTTAAGATTCTTGTATATTACAAGAATTATTACAATAATAGATTTAAATATATACAAAATTTGAGTTTTAACTCTTTATCTCGGGTTAAAGGATCCTGGCTATTAAAAATGCAATCAGAGACATATATACAAACTTATGACTAAACAGAATGAAATATATTTATATGCTAATGAGTTTTACAAATTATGGATAAATAGTTTTTAGTTCTTTATATGAATTGATTTTAATTTGGAGAATAGAATTTTATAACTGTTCGCAAAATGGTGATCACTGTTTTTCAATGGTAATTAAATTTATTGGTTTGATATTACCTTGTAGGAAGTTCAAATAGTTCTATACCGGTACTATACTAGTTGATTTGATATACTTCTTGATAGTAATACTTATTATTTTATTAACTGCTTCTATCTTCCTTTTGTTTTATTTAAATATTTCTCTATTCTTCTTATATATTAATTAGGACTTCTAAAATACAACTTTACAATGTGGGATCTCAAACCCAAGTACCAAAATTATAGTTCAACAATTACCACTTAGCGTAAGGTAATGCCTTGCTGAGTACCGTTTACGTTCGTTTTTCATACTTCGTTACAAAGTGGCAATCTGGGTTGGTCATGTACGCCAAAATATTTTTAAATGTTTTGTTCTGTTAATTAATTCCGAATATTTTATTGTTTATACACTGCTTATATACATTTCACACTTTATTCTATTCACTTTGTCCGAAATTCATAATAATTGTTTGCTTTTACAAGTTTGTATATAATATAATTCAACATAGACATCTTGGTATCGATCGCAATTTGAAAACAGGTGTCTTTATATCTTACGATTTTGTTTTTAACACTGCATCTATGGGTATCATAGTTCTCATTTGATTAAACTATTTCGTTTATAATCACCTTTTAATTTTATAACTTACTATTTAATAAAACATACATTTCTTATTTACATTTAATTATTATTACAATTTATATACTACATTAATAAAACTATACGCTAAAACAATTTTAATTATGGACGTTTTCATGTCACATAGGCTTTGCCTATTTATAAGTAAATTTGGTTTGTAGTATTGACTTAAAAGGTAAGTTTTACTTTAATTAGTTTTAGTTAGTTATAAAAAGTGAATTTATCGTTAATTATTTATTATGTAAGACTCCCTGAATTTAATTTGTTTCTATTTAACATGTTTTATCAAAATGACAATTTTGGGGTTATATAAATAGCCTATCTTATTTTCTACTTCTAGATTCAACCAGGACCCCTTAGTTCCTTATATTAACATTAATATCATATCCCAACTGGGTTAAAATGTTACAATATATAAATATATATTCTAAGTATAATGTTTGTTAAACTCGGCACGAGGGAAATCAAAACCCTCTCAATAGTTGCAGGTAGTCAGTATTTTAATGTTTTTAGATCATTAATTTATTAAAGAAATTGTACTATTAATACAGGTAGGGCATAAGTCATAAATGAAGCAAGGCTCTTTTTGAAATTAGGTTTAAAGGAGTAGAAACATAATTCATTTATATTACAGACTCAGAAAACATGTTTTTTAATGATTTAGATGATAATTTTGTCTACTTATACGTCACGAATCATAGAAACTTTAAACTACATAAATCTACCAAACATTCATTGCCATATGATTAGACCTAATTATATTAACAATTTCCTAGACCTTGCCAGGTAGTCACAAGGTTGAGTTATAATTTAATTAACTGATAAGCGCAAACTTCTCGTAAATCTGTACGTGTGTTTTAATTGCCAGTTATAGGGTTCGTTAAGATGGTCAAAATTAACTACTATATCTAATCAGCTTGAGCAGGTTTATAGATAACAAATTAAGGCCTAAGAAGGTATACATGACTGAATGTAAAAGGTTAGCGTTAGGCTTTTTTGTAATATTTAGTTTGGCTTGTGAAACTTCTTAACTTTAACAAACTATACATTCATTAATAACTTTGTCAAAAGCATCACTAAAATGTGACATGATGTAAACGAGGAAATGGGTGTTTTCCAACTCCGACACAGGCCGCCAGCAGACATTCGGTGGCAAATTGAGGGTATGGTCAGAAAAAGCCCCTAGCCTTCTCTATTTTACATCTGTTTGCAAATTGAAAATAATAAACGGTATCAGATAACTGCCACATACTTTCCCCCAGTTGAAACTTTATACCTTCCCAAGTAGGAGAGTAACTAATAAATATTATTATTATTATTAAAACTATTCGATCAATTTCGAACAAATTTGCACCAAACAATGTCAATTAGGCCTGTATAGATGCATGAAACAGGTTTTGAAAATTTTTGAAAAACAACCCCCTTTTTGGCCAAAAACCCCAAAAAATCAGTTATTATTAGGCATATTACCTAAACGAAAATTTTTAGAAAGATGCAGTTTTTTGCATATGGTAGGGTACATTAAGGGCTACAAATAAGCCAAATTTGATCAAAATCGTTAGAGCCGTTTTTGAGAAATTTTTATTTTTCTTGTTTTTTGGTCATTTTTGGGGGGTAAAACCCGTTAAAAATCAAAAATTTGAAAAACGCCTGGAGATATTTCAGAACTACACCTACATACCAAATTCCATCAAAATTGGACCGTTGGTATGGTCTCCAGCTCTATACACATCCTAACAGACACACGGACAGACATCACAAAAAAAACACTTTTTTGGGTTCAGGGAGCACCAAAACAAATAATTCCACTAAAAATATTGTTGGGTTCAGGGAGCACCAACACAGATAATTCCACTAAAAATTTTTTTGGGGTTCAGGGAGCACCAAAACAGATAATTCCACTAAAAATTTAAATTCGAAAATTTGGACGAAAACAATACTTTCTCCATATACTACGTATAGCAGGGAGAAAATAAAAAACTGGTGAAAAACTGCCACCCAGTATGGTTAGGCAAATGTGAGAAAATTAAGTACCGTATATTTAGACGTTATACTTGATAGGCTTTACAATGGATGCAGAAATGTACAATTTAGTTGCTATAAATTTATTTAAGGGTCGGCTCTAGCTGTCGGCCATGTTGGCTGACACTCCATAAGACCAATGTTAAATTAAAATCCAAATTTTTCCTTTATTTTTGATCGGAAAATTATGAACGATATGTCATTTTAAAGCTATGGTCAATATGCATGCAAATGACTTTTTAAAAATTAAGAAAAATGTTTTGTTTAATATTTATTAACAATTTAAAACATTGATTTTTAATATTTTTTTATGTTGTCACTATTAATTAAATCGAAAAACTACCAAGCCATTCGCCTGAAGAATTTCGTCCCCAAGATTTTGGTATTTTTTTTATAACGCTATTTGAACAATTGTGGGTTTTAAATGGATTTAGGCTTAGGAGCAATGTACGTATAACCTACCGCCGCTATAGAGTGATTTTAAATATTTTTTACGTTGTAACTATTAATTATAGCGAAAAATTACCAAGCCATTCGGATGAAGAATTTTGTCCCCAAGATTTTGGTATTTTTAAAAAAACGCTATTTGAATAATTGCGGGTTTTAAATGGATTTAGGATGAGCAATGTCCGCGTAACCTACCGTCGCTATAGGGAGTCGCAGATTGCTTTCTGTTTTACTAGAGCCGACCCTTAATAGGATTTGTGATATGCCTGCCCTACTCTCCAGATTTAGTTGAAATAGCCTAGTTATAAATATATCTTATCTGTTAACTTTGATTCAAACAGTTATTCCAAATATAAATTTGAAAATGTTTGTTGGATATACACTAGTAAGTCTTTTTGAAGCTGTTATCAAAAACACCGTAAACAATAAAGTTTAATTTATACAATGCCAGACTAGTCTATATTTGAAACACTCTATTTAATTTCATTTCATTGACTTCCCTGTTGTAAGAAAATGTAAGGAATCTCTGAACTATTCCATGTAAATTTAAATGTCCTACTGTCATAATTCAAATAATAAAGAAAGAATCTTTTGTCCATTAACTAACTGTATTATGTACTGAAATACTTAAGCAATTCATTGATTTTTTAAACTATTTTTTATCTCCATGATTATGAATGTGTGTACCTGTGAGTGGTTTGAAATTTGTACTTCCTAACAACTAATCATGATAATATTATTAATAACTTAATCGCTAAGTGGATTGACGTCTTTAGAGATAAATATCGGTTATCAGTATTGTAGAATAAAATAGTTCATCGGACATTTTGGTAGATGGAAGTGCCTTAACCTCTGATCTTTGTGGCACATTGATAACTAGAAATCATATTTAGAACTACAGAAGCTTTCTATGTTATTTAAAAATCATGTCAAATAATTGGTCATGTTTTGCTAAAATTGTTATTTTCAAACTTTCGAAAGAGCTCTTCGAAACTCAGATAGGTTATTTTATGTCAAGTATAATAATAACATCAATTATGATTAAACGGTGTAATACGATCTTAGGCATAATATCCTGAAATGTAAACAAACAGGTAGCCTATGATATGTTCAAAACACGAGCTATAGGTACCTAGTCAAAATAAAACAGTAATTAAATTCAAAACTGTCTAAAAATATTGATAGGCTTATAGTAAGTAGGCCTAACAATAAATTTACAGTAGTGTATGTTAGGTCTACTATTTGCCTGCTATTTGCAGAAGAAATTCTGTATAAAATTAAGAGTGACTGTTTTTCAGGTTACAATGGTAGCAAGCAAGATAACGTAATAAATTACTGTCTCACTCCTCTCCTCAAAGATAAGTACTAAATCTATTGAACACTTGAAAATAACACTCAGACTAAACAATAACATATACTTCCTGTTTTATAAATTAAATTCATAATGGAAGAAACAGTAATGTTATTTAATTTTGGTGATGGGAAATGGTGTAGTACATTGGCTTAACACATGTATCTACTTGCTACTCTTGGAACCTTCAGAACACCACCACTTGTGTCCATTTCATTTAAAACATCAACACTATCGCTTTCGAATCCAACCAACTGCTTAACAATTAGCTATGTCTGTCCACTCACAGAAGCTCTTTTGCTGATGCACATGCATAAATCCGCCATTTCGGAAGACAAACAACGACTGACTAAAAAGCTAGCATGCCCTGGACTAGGCTAAAAATTTTGTTAGCTTGTGCTAACCTCTAAAGCCAGAAGTCTCTCTTTATTCACCTCGTTGTTAAGCAAGGGCTAAGCCGTCCGGAAAAGTCTAGCAACATCTAGGCCTAGACTAATCTAATCAACTTTAATCACTCAAATCTTAGCATTTGCTTTAAAAAACCTTAGGCTGTTGCCACACGGTCCTGTTTCTCGGGTCCCAATGGTCCTGCCAAAACGCACTCCCGCCCTTAGAACACTGCCTATATAATATTATTCAATTCAGGACTTTACATTGTGTGCACCATGTTGTCTAAAGTCAAACTTATTTCTGTACTGAAAGCTGCTAATTTACTTTGCAGGCCAACGTACAGTCGGCATTGGATTCACCCTTTTATTGAAGAAGGGAATGCAAGTGAGCGATTTCAAAACTTTTATGAAAATATTAGAAATTAAGATGACAAGTTTTTTGGGTACTATAGGATGAAAAAACCTATAGTTTGAAATTTCTATTCAAACTAGGCCTAGTTTTATAGCAGTTGTTACCAGTCTTGTAGTAGGAACATAAAAACTGGTGTTTTCAAAATAAGAATTTTGAAATTGATAAATATTGTTACACAGTTCTATTTAGAAGTAAATTAAAAACCTTTTGTACGTTTTGAAAAAAATTGCAAAAAATGTTTACTACTTTTTATGAAGGCCTAGCCTAAAGTTGAAATTTTTCCTTTCGTTACTGAAATTTTTTTGTTTCTTGAGCTAATAACTTTGTAAATTTTACATCAATACATTTTTGTAAAGTGAAACTACTAGGCCTGCACGTGCTCGCTTTGCTCACCAACAACCGCGGCTAATCGCGGTTCTGCCCCTCGCTCTCCATTTACAGTCCCGGCGAAGGAAATGCAAAAAGATTACTGTAGCCTATACTCCAATATTTTCATGAATATTACCATTAATTAAAACAGAGGCACTTGGATAGAAATAGGCCGGTAGAGGCAGCGATGGTCTAGATCCTGAAGCATGCACAATAGGGCTACAGTTTTTGCCGGAATAACAGGATTTTTTATATAATAGAGAGAAAAGTGTTCTTCAGCTCGTGTCTCCATGCTTCTTCAGATTTGGTTTATATATTTCTGGACACATTTCACAGTTTATACAATAATTTCCGGATTTGGGATGCACAAAAGAAGAGTTTGAGTAAAAGAATAGGTGAGTAATACAAGATACGCTTGGGACATTGGCTACAGTTTACCTATAAAATAGCAAATCATCTAGATTATAAAGTAATTTGAGTTTGAATATTGAGAAATTTAGAGAAAAATAGATTAATGGCAAAATTTATTGATGTTAGTCACATGCTGTATTTATTTTTTATTTATTTATTTCCTTTGCCTCATTCACGGCATACACAGTTCTGCAAAGCTCAAGTATACATAAGAGTTGTCCTGTACTTAGATTACATATACACAAAATACATTAGCATCTTAATAAATACAATAGTTTAAATTAGTTTGAACAATAAACATACAATATATATATAATAAAAATATATACCGTATATAAAAGATATAAGACATGATTATGGTTAGTGGTATAGCCTCAGGGACTACTTGTCAAGTACTCTCTCACCAAGTAAAATGCCCGCTCAGTGAGGTAACTTTTTAAGTTTTTTTTCAAATTCACACTGAGAATCAATTGTATATTTTAAAAAAGCTCATATTTCTGAAAACTTTTAAAAACATAATTATTCTTTCTAGAGTCAATTTCACAATTTTGATGCTCTTATTTTTCACACTTTCCTTATCATACCTTTTATTTTTTTAATAGATGTATAGATAAATCATATAGGATGGCGGGTAGGGCGGATAGTGCGAGTGAGACAGAGTACCTATCCCACCACACTTCCCCTCCTAAGTTTAGGCGGTGCATTGTACAGTCAACCCTAGTTATGTTGGCGTACAGTATTTACTTTATGATATCAAGACATTTTAAATAAAACATGTACTAAACACGCTTAAAATACGATTTAAATTAAATGCTATTTTATAACTTATAAAGTACCTAGTTTATTATAAATTTACTATAGATATAAGTAAATAGAAAAATAGTATATATTTACATTACATTAAATAATTTACTGTCCAACTCTTCAAGTAGTTTCTTATGAATTTAGTATAGATATATAAAAAAAAACAATATATTTACATTAAATTATTAACTGTCCCGCTCTTCAATTCAGTTAATTATTATAAATTAACTATATAGATATAAGAAAAAGAAAAAACAATATGTTTACATTAGGCTATTACCTGATAATATTGGTTGCGCTTATTTGCAAACGATTTGTGGACAAACCAAACATCTGACTGAAAAATGTTTGAAATAAAATATGTAGATCAACTAATTTTCTACAACTTTGCCGCTGAAAGTTTCTTTCTACCCTAAAAATAAAAAAAGTTTACGCTTTACTACTTTTTCATGACCCGATTTAAAAAATCGAAGTATTTGTTATTGTATAAATTCCGAACATTTACTAAACTAAAAGATACACTTACCGTATACTGTTAGTTGCAACATATCACGCAGATTACAAATATATACAATTTGTCCTATTTAAATAATCCTAGTACTGTGCAGAAGCTTGTAATTGAAAGCGCGTCCATACTAAAAATTGCTCGGCGGCCCTCTATCGATGGATTTGACACAGACTGTATTTTTCTTACAAAACGACAAAGACTGGTGTTGGAGGGAGAAGGGCATTACTGCTTCTGCGCAAACCACGCGCCATCCTAAATGGTACTACCTTTACCTAACCTGGATCAAAGTGATAAGTGAGTACGCAGGTTTCCACTTACTACTAATCTACTGGCATTGCATACTAAGACAAGCAAGTTTTGGCAACACGTAGTTGGGGCAAATACTTTCTGCTTCAAGGGCTAGTAAAATTAAACATGACTGTTTTTGGGGTAAAAATTTAGAACAGCTTGACCAGAGGTTTTTTTAAAATTTCTTCATATTATGAAAGAACACGTTAAACTGATTATAAAAACATGAAAAATATCCGCGGGAAATAAAAATTATGAGAGAAATTAAAGTAGAAAATATAGAGGTTAACTT
>JAGFPH010001682.1:243704-254842 GCA_018207615.1 Philaenus spumarius
ATGGACTCCAGAACACGTTTTGGGGCATCATTAAAAATGTTATATATTATGTGTTCGCACTCTATAGTTGATGACTTTGAACGTATAAATGTAAAACTCTAAACATGTAGAAATAAAATTTGTAGGCCTTTTTATATGAAACTAGATGAATAGGATGACCCATATTTGGGAGTATCGGATTATTAAGACTACCAATTTATTATTAGGTTTAAGCCAGTTCAGTACAGTAATGTCATTTGTGTAGGTACCGTACCGGCCATCGTTTTCCCTCCCTGTAACCTTCTCTCCAAAACTGTGAGCTGCTTTGTGTTATTACCACCCCAAACAGGATTTTAATTCTTTACATAATATTTGCTTGCTAAACACAGTGAAATGAAATCCATATTAAGTCAAATGTCTTTGAAATACTTTCCTATTTTTGTACGGTATCTATAATTTTAATTTTTAGATTTCCTTCATGCTTCAATTAATTTACAAGATCCCTGTTAAAACAGACAATTTTTCCGTTCCATTGATGAGCTTTATGCAAGTAAGTGTGGTACTAAAAATAGAACCACTTTAGTTTTTAGCCTTTCATTTCTTAAGTCCAACACTACACGATTCAGACTAGAACTTTAAAAAATCCACATTTCCCCTAACTGTATTATTTGAATCCCCAAAAACAACCATTGTATCTTGTGAACCCAAAACATTATTGTCAAATTGTTTACACTCTCCACCACTGCTTCCAGTGGAGCTGCTGGTTTAATAAAGGCAGTAACACTTTTCCCCTTATCTCATTTGGCTGTCACCTAGTAGAAGGACCTTACTTTTAAGAACATCTTCATTAACATTCTTCTGGCGACGTATGTTTCTACTACATAATGGATCCATTTTTGAATTTCTTCAACATACATTACCACTACAGATTACCTTTTTGTTATCTCGCATATTTATTTTATTGGTCCTATAAGCTTCCCCTTTAGTCTTATTTTAAAATTCTTCAAGGGCTTGATACCTGGGAGGTGTCTTATATATCTTAATTCCGTCAGCCTTATTATTTAAACTTTGATATTCCCCCCTTTTTTTGCCTGTGTTATTGGCATTATTTATTATCTTTGTACTACCTTTTGTAGTATAATGACAGGTTTTTCCAGTTCAGTCATAGAAAGCCTATCTCTGAGTTGCAAAATATAAGAATACTTTTTGGGGGTTGAGCTTGGATTTGGATTTTGCTTGTTTTAGAAATGACTTAAACATATAAGTCATTTCATGATGGGTCGTGTACAAGACACAGTGGTCTGTTCCTGCGTTCTTGTGTGGGAGCGGGATCTGTCACGATTTCGGACAGTGGTGTAAGTGTTTCGAGCCTTCTGCTCGAGTGGCTAACGATGGAGTTAGCTTAATGATGAAGTCGTGGATTGTCTCGGTTCTCAGACCTTGAAGGATGGTTGAATTTAAAACCAACCCAGGTGAGTTGGTTAACATTCGAAGAGTTTTGTTTTGGAAGGAATCCAGCTTCTTCCTGCCGGTTGAATTTAAGAGAATACCAAGCTAGGGCTGCGTAGGTGACTATAGGGCGAAGATACATTTTATGCATAGCCAGTCTGATGGACAGAGAGAGTGAGCTTTTGTGACTAATCACCGGATAAAGATTAGAGCGAGCTCCAATGACTAGTCTGATATGATGGGATAAAGTTAGCCTTCGATCTAGGGTGACGCCTAGATATTTTACTTTATTTTTCCATGCTATGGGAGATTTGTTTAGATGAAGTGTGGTTTTGGGTGTTGTAATTTTGTATTCATATACAGATTCAATGCTGTGTGGGTTAATATTTCACCTGAACAGCCACACAGGTTTCCCAAATTTTAAAAGTTTTCCGGGAGAGGTCAACACATTCCCCGGACCCCTTTCCGAAGGAGGGGAAGGTACTCCTTAATCCCCATACTCCCATTCTAGAAAATATAATATGGGCACCCTTCAAAGGTAAGAAACTATTCATCCATAAAAAATACTCATTTACTCCAACCAACATTGTTTTTTTAACATAAAAGTGTGAATACATATTTTTATTATACTATAAATTTTACAATTTCTGAAGTTACAAATTATAAATAATTTTTTCCTGTGAGAGATAAAAGTTATGCAACGTAACTTAAGTTGTGCATAACTTAAAGTAATCAGTAGACTATAAATAAAAGAAGACCTGGCTGATTCATAATCAACAAACAGCCAAAACTATTATCAATGAATACTTAAATAAAGTATTCATTGCTATTATGGCTAGAGACTTAACACTTTCAAAGTATCTTCATACAACTATGTAGAGGTACACTAAGAAAGGATTTTGCAAAATATTAATTTTAATTGTTGAAAGTAGTCAAAATTGGGGGTTCACTCTCTTATAACAGACAAAAAAGCTGACTTGAATCCAAAGCTTACCGGTAGCAAAACAATTCTAGGTGTGGCTAACTTAGCAAATTTAAAATCAGTTTATTATTTTCATAACCAACAACTTTTAAGTATGGTTAGTAAAATAAAAACAAACTCAATGAAGAAAACTTACTGTATTAGGCCTATAATTCAAATATCTGCTCTACATATTATAAATAAAACATCTAGTTTCAATCAAAAGCTTAAAGCAATTTTATGTTAGGCCTATACTGAACCAACACACTTTCTTGAAAGCAATAACATTTATTACCATAACGACCAACTTGGCAAATTTGGACTCAGGAAATTATTCTTCACAATTAACAGAAGAATTTGTGTTTTTTTTAGCAAACACAAACAACAAAAAGGCTTACTGAATTCAAACAGCTATCACTATTAAAATTGTGCTATTCTTTACCTGATCAGTTTAAAATACTGCTTTAGCGAATCACATTTTGGTCATATTTTATAACATCGAAAATTGCCACTATTCTATATAAAAATAAAAAATCTCTGCCCTAATCAATGGGCATTCCCGTGAAAATATCATAGTATACGATAATCTGTTTGCATTTGCTTCGCCGCTTGTGTTGGTGAGCGAAGCGAGTAGGGGTTGAAGTTCTCTAGTTTGTTACAGGCCTAATAGATGTTCAAAATGTCTTTAATTTGTAGCTTCGGTTATGTGAATTTGTTTTTCGTATATCAGAGGGGGCAGCAGTGATGTAGGCTACTCTAAAATATTGACAAATTTATTAACAGTTAACAATTTCAATGTAGGTAGCAGCATCTTCCGGGCTATTGTAAAATGACGATAAATAGTTTCAATTTAAAAAAAAAACCAAGTGGCAGCACCTTACGGATACAATTTAGTTAATAATTTGATTGTAGGTTGTTACTAATTGCATCTCCAGACTACTGTAAAATGCCAATAAATAGTTTCTAATTTTAACTTACCAGGTGGCAGCACCTTACGGATAGAAAGATTTGTTCACAAAGATGAAATTATTGGTAAATTTAATGCAGATTTATTATTCTGTTTTGGAGTGATTTTTAACAGTGAGGCTGGGCAAATTTATTGTTTGCTATTTTTGTATTTGCAAAATCAGCTGTCGAATTTCCCTCTGTAAAACGGCACTGTTTTTTTTTTTTTTTAATTTTTGTCCCTACTCACTGTTAAAAATATTGGTACTTCCAAACAGAATAATAAATCTTCAAGTTTATCTAAAAGCTTACAGAGTGCAGCACGTAACGGGACTTGTCTAAATCTATCTATTGAATTTCAGAAAGTGAACTATCAGCGTATTCTAGTAGATAAAATAAATAACAACTACCTGCAAAATAATATATTATTTACAAGACTCCAGACTACGGCCAACATGATCTAACATTTGGTAGAAACAGTTATTGAATTTCCCTAAGTGAGGCGGTACAGTTTTTTTAAGAGAAACCTGAGAAACTTTAAAAATTTGTCCCACCTCTCTGTTAAAAATGACGTCGAAACGAAGATTCCAGATTGCGACCAACATGATCGTAATATTTGGTTCAAATATTCAAATGCATCTCTAAAACAAGATATTGAAATTTCCTCAGTGAGGCGGTACTGTTTTTAACTTCCCGCTACCAATAAAGGGAAGTTATTGATTTCGGTCCGATTTTCGAAACTCGAGTTTTCATTAAATCTCCACGTTTTGAGGTCCCAGGAAGCCATTCTGACTATTCCCGCCGAGGTGTCCGACCGTATGTGTGTGTGTGTGTGTGTGTGTGTGTGTGGATGTATGTGTGTAAATAAATTTTTGTCGTACAGTTTCTCAAAAACGAATCAACCGATTGAATTCTACGACATGTCATTCGAAAGGGTGTATCAAAACTTAGATCTGATTAGATTTGAGAGTTAATCCATCGAGCCAATCCGAAGAAATTAAAAAAAATAACCTAAATTTTTTTTGGAATTTTTATGTTTTTTAAAAATAACTTTAAAGCGTGCGAAAAAATCATAATAAAACCATGTATACATTTTTTGTGCTTAAAAAACTGCGTCGACTGCTTTTTTGAAAATGAAAATCGGACGACGCATTCAAAAGTTATCGTTGTTTAAAAATTCACAAATTTTCGTTTTTTGGTATTTTTTTAACATATCTTCCAGATTTCTCAACCAATCAATATAAACCTGTACATTTTCTTTTTGTGCTTTAAAAACTGCGTAGAATGCTTTTTTAAAAATGAAAATCGAACGACGCATTCAAAAGTTATCGTTGTTTAAAAATTCACAAATTTTTGTAATAGTGTTTGTTGTAATTAAACTTAGCGGGAAGTTACATGGATGGCCTTTAGGGTCAACCGTCTTCCCAATTTTTTTGTAAGAAACCTTGCTTGACTGTTAAAAATAATATATCTCCCTGCTGCACCCTGTATGTTAAATTGAAAACTATGTGTTCTGATTTTGTTGCGGTCTGTTAAGTGCTGCTACCTATGTCCATATTGATATTACCATTGACTATATAACTATTACCATTGAAGAAACAATACTATAAGAAGCGAAACCTAATGGGTTTTAAGCGGACGCTTGTGTGGTAGTTCAGATCGAAGTCACTCGGAGCGCTACCAGTCTTTTGCTGCTCCTTGAGACGAAACTGACATTATAGGCAGAGTTTAAATTTCGCCACACCACCAGACCGCGAATATATCTGCCTCTTGCACTGTCTGGCACAAACTGCTTTGACCTCCTTTCAACATCCCCAACGAAGAGAATAATTTAGTTTTCGTTTTGGAGGGAGCAAGCACATGTTTCAATATTTGGCGCACGTTGCAACTATATTATACAGTACTGTTGAACAATGATTTATTATTGATAATGTTTTTAATAACCAAATTATAAAATGTGGCATTAATTTAATACTTTATTTATTTAATGAATTAAAAACAATTTTAAGTAGTAAATGATTTTTTTGTAACTTACAATGATTTTTTTGTAAGTTAACGTAAAAATGTTATGTCAAATACTGTATAAAAATTATCTTAAATCTCCAATTAACATTATTTGAACATGGGTTTTTCCTGAATTTGATTTGATAATCTATTACTGTAAAATATTGTAAAGTCTTCTAAGTTTGTTTGTTGAAAAAATATCCCATACAAGGTAAATGTAAAATATGCATGCAACAGTAATTAACAAATAAACACTTTATTTCATAAAATCGGACTTAAAATTGGTAAAATATTTAACGAAATATACAAAACCTTAGGTAAAATTGCAAAACAGTTTTTGTTTTGACACCAAACATACTATATATTTCAGCCTTTCTCAAATAAGGTGTTAGATTGTTCATTACTGCTTTTGGGATATTTAAAGCTTATAAAAAGTATTGTTTTCCAGGCAATACTTATGACAGTTTGGCGAAAAAGCTCTAAAAGATTTATTTTTATGGTCAATATTTTGAACAGGGAGAAAAAAACCATAAACAAATAAATACCGGTAATAATAATCTTTATATAAACTATTTACAATCGATCACGTAAGCAACAACTCAAATAATTCAAAGCAAAGTATGGTACACATAGACTACGAAATGATTATACCGAGTGTTCCATAACTAGGTGTACGCTTATTCTTAGCGTAAGGGATTGAGCTACCGTAATGTAAACAAGTAGCACGGGTTATGAGCTTCGCTTCGCTCACAGCGTAAAAACTCGCCCATCGGCCTCGGATGAGAAGATGCCCCCAATTTAAAGTCCACCACGTGGCTTTGGACCAGTTACTTTTATGTTATTTTACGTTTTGATCGATTTTGGGGAAACCAAGCTAGCTATAAGGCCGCGTAAAAACAAAATGTGCTGATTAACATCCTATATTTATGTTTTTAGAAAAAACTCTAAAAAAAAAACATTCAATCACGTAGGAAAATCTACAAAAATCTATTTGCAATTTTACAAAACGTAGAGGGAGCGATAGTTATGGAACATCCTGTATAACCTAACATTTTGTTACAATAAATTATCACCATAAATATACACATACATACATTGGAAAACAACATACACACAAATATAATGTTACGAAGTTCTTAAGAAACCAAGCATACACAATTTACAATCACTAGTGGGGTTTGCATGAATTTGTTATTTTGAGTCCCCAAAACCCCATTTTTGGGCGAGGGCCAAGTTTTCGGATGCAACCTTCTTTAATATCATATAAACTATAAACATTTCCGTATCCTATTTGCAATTTTACAAAACGTAGAGGGGGCGATAGTTATGGAACATCCTGTATAACCTAAAATTTTGTTACAATAAATAATCACCATGAATATACACATACATTCATTGGAAAACAACATACACACAAATATAATTTACAAAGCTCTTAAGAAACCAAGCATACACAATTTACAAACTTCAAATTTAATGATTTAATATAAATGCGCTTCTAAAACCAGGTGATCTCTTTGAACTTAAAAGTACACTAAAAGAACAGGTTTTCTAAATTTTAGCTTTGTATGAAACAAGAATTATTCTACAGATGAAATTCTATGTATTTTGATAATTTTTTAAAACTAAAACTAAAAAATACTCCGGTAAAATACTCCACACTTAGAGGCTGGATTTGCAGTTTCCACAAAAAGGAACTGGCCCTAAAGCCTTTGCTTTAAAAATTGGAATGGGGATTTGGCGTTAAACGATCAAGAGAACTGTAGGGAACTTAATATATATAGGCTACTACTAAAACTAATCCAAACTCAATAAAACCTGATGATACAGAAATTAAAAGACTTAAAAATAAGAAATGGAAAAACGGAATTGTTTTAAAAACCCTCCATGACCTCAATGTTGCCAGATATGGGACTGGCAAAGCGAGGAACGGTCGAGAATCGCTCGCTCTGCGGCACGATCTGGCAACACTGAGCGCCCAGTGTTACCTAGTCCGAGTCCCACTGCGCACTCTTACAACTTCTATTTAAAATTTGTAAATAAAACTGTTCTCGTTTTGAGTATAACGGTTAAATGTTTACAAATATTTATAAATAATGGGAAGTAAAGTTGTTCGCGTCCATGGAACCCGTTAATCCTCACGTGCTTCCCTGGTGGTGTTAAATGAACAACAGTTAAACAAATAATTAACCAAATCAAATCATTCAATATTTTCAACCCGTTTATTAAAAAATCTAATATTATTAGATTTATGTATCTATTCAATAGATTATTATTGGTAAT
The DNA here is from genome assembly GCA_018207615.1 of Philaenus spumarius. Classification (NCBI taxonomy): domain Eukaryota; kingdom Metazoa; phylum Arthropoda; class Insecta; order Hemiptera; family Aphrophoridae; genus Philaenus; species Philaenus spumarius. The sequence continues at coordinate 251,326 of JAGFPH010001682.1, forward strand.
TAACTAGGGGAGGCTGTTAATTGTAAATAAAAAAATACTATACAATTTATCACAACGGTTTGAATTCCTTAAATCCTTTTTGAATTATTAATCCCTACTTGAAGTAGTAAAATGCCACAATGAGAAGGTTTAAGCTTCAAATTGAAATATATGTTATGAGCGTACGTTGAAAGGTTCTCTCAAACAAAGGGCGAGCTTCTAGACAAAAATAAATAACGTGGGGAATTTTTAAGATTTTATAATTTGTATTTTTTAACAAACTTAAAATGAGGAAATGATAAATTTTATATTTTTGGGAATGTTTGGGCTTCAAATTGGTACATTTGTCATGAGCCTAACTGGTGACGCCCAAACTAATGGATCTTACTCAAATTTCTCCCATTTAAATAACATGGCGTAATTTTAAAATGTCAGTTGTTAAAATAAACTCAATTTATTGGATTTTTATATTTTGCTATAACTCTGCAGTGTAAAACGAATAAAATTACACTTTTTTTACAAATTGGTAGAAAAATACCGACGTAATAGGCCGATAATGTACTTTATCAACGATAATTCAATAATTACAAAACAAACGCATAAAAAACGCATACGGTACACATGAAGCACAAACCTAGAATAACGGTCGTTACACAATTAACATTGATAATTCAATAATTACGATAATTATACAATAATTCAATAATTTATATAAAACAGGAAATATATAAGAGATATAGAAGGGTACTGTAAGCGGCGTAAATGTTCTAAATTTTTAGCTCTTTCGATTGAGCTATCAACCAACCTCGTCCTTTTTTATTTTTTAAAATAAATAAAAAAACGAAAAAATGCATAAAATTAGAATTTTTATAGCCTCGAATGTTACCAAAAAAAAATCATTGCTTGATGACATATCTAGAGATAAAAAATAAACACATTTTTTTTTAAATCTTCACAATCGGTCCATTAGGAGAGGCTGGGCGATTGGAAATAATATAGCTGATTATTATTTGAAAATATAAAATTAATTATAACAAAATACTACGAGATGCTCTTCTCTTTCAGTTATTGTTTTCTCACTTTAAAATAGGATTTACAAAACTTTTATAAATTAACGAAATGATTTACAAACGCAATAAAAAACAAATACTAAAATATACTTTATTATGAAAACTAATGAATAAAAACGTGAATCCAGAATAAATAAATAGAATAGCGTGATCAGACCAATGGAGAGCATAGCAGTTGTTTACGTTTACGCATCGACAAAACTATTTGGTCTCTGTGAAGTTGACACTAGGGGCGGGCACGTAATGTACAGGCCCAATAAAGAAGGTACAGTCCGCGCGGCGATGCTGCTGGCGGTACCTGTTGGCCTCGATCCAAACTAGGAATTTTCGACTGTTGAAAAGTGTTACCTCTGATAACATGGGGGTTTCGCTTCTTATAGTGTTGTTTCTTCAATGCTATTACCATTGACTATATAAGTACTAGACTAACCGAGCTAACGGGCGGTCTTTACCGCGGTCCAGGACCATGAGTAGACGTAGTACAGGACCATCTCGCTAGGAGTCGTAGGAGCAGCACCGGTATTTGGCAAAAGACAGAAACTTGTACATCTAACAGTTTAAAAACACTTCAAAATCGTTCCTTTACCTTGATCTTTATTGCGTTTATTACTAGACCTACCACTCATCTTACTAATATTCTTACTAATAACTAATATCTAATAACTAATATCTTACTAATAATTCTACTGAAACGTTCACCCTTACTTAAACCATTGTATTTGGATAACCTAATAGAACTCCGATCCAATGCAATATTTTGTTCCACTGGAAATTCGACTTTTTTGGCGCTATCTATTGGGGAAACGAAGGAAGCTGGTTGGAAACACCAATGCTTACAATGCTTTCTCCCTAGCGCTACCTCGCGGCGCGATCATGTACTATTTTCGCGAACACCTTTTTTCCGGCACACAACCCCCGTATGGATGCAAGATCTATTTATTATTCATGATCTATGCTTAAACGTTTGGTAACCCTATTGATACCTATTTCTGAAGATCTACCGTGCCGATTTTAGTGCTGTTTGTTATAAATGACAGACAATGTTGTCATTATTATCAAACAATTATGAAATGTCAATATTATTTTATAGTTTTATAAAAAATGGCACTTTTTGAGTTTTTTGTTTGTTTGTTTTATGTTAAAATCCTGTAGATAGCTATTTCTGAAGATGTACCGGGCCGATTTTAGTGCTGTTTGTTTTAAACGACAGAAAATATAGTCATTATTATCAAAAAATTATGAAATGTCAATTTTATTTCCTGTGCATATTTAAAAGGGAACTTTTAGGCTTTTATGTTAAAATCCTATTGATAGCTATTTCTGAAGATCTACCGTTCCGATTTTAGTGCTGTTTGTTTAAAATGACAGAGAATGTTATCATTATTATTAAAACATTATTGAATATCAATTTTATTTCATCGGTATATTTATAAGGGCACTTTCGAGTTTTTTTGGATTTAGTTTAAAACCTTTTCCGGTTGATATCGGTTTCTGGAGATCAACCTACTCGATGGTGCGGTTTGATTTAAATGGAAAAAAATGTTGTCATTATTGTAATAAAATTAAGAAATGTCATTTTTATTTCATCAATATATTTATAAGGTCAATTTTAGATTTTTTTTAGTTTTAGGTTTTTTATTGATAACTATTTCTGGAGTTCTGCGTGTCCGATTTTCTTGTCGTTGGTTTTAAAAGAAAGAAAATCTCATTATTTTAAACAAATTATTAAATGTTATTTTTACAATTATTTTGCACTTTTGAGTTTTTTGTTTTTAGGTTAAAACCCTATTTTTTAATATGATTTTAGTTTTTTTCCAGTGAAAACTTCATTAGGTTGGGCACTTTTTGCATGGAGAAAAATGATTGAACTCGCTTCACCGTCATCGTCATCGCACTTCACAACATTTTTAAGGCTCCGTCACATCTCCGCAATTATTTAAGGTTCTGTTGCAACCCCGCAAATATTTAAGGCTACGTCGCATCTCCGCAATTATTTAAGACACAGTCGCATCCCCGAAATTATTTAAGGCTCTGTTGCATCTCCGCAATTATTAAGGATCCATCCCATCTCCACAAAGACTACGTAGCATCTTCGCAATTATTTAAGACACAGTTGCATTCCCGCAATTATTTAAGGCTTCATCGGATCTCCACAATTATGTAAGGCTCCGTCGCTTATCCACAATTATTTAAGGCTCCGTCGCATCTCCGCAATTATTTAAGACACAGTTGTATTCCCGCAATTATTTAAGATAGGCTTCATCGGATCTCCACAATTATGTAAGGCTCCGTCGCTTATCCACAATTATTTAAGGCTCCATCGCATCTCCGCAATTATTTAAGATCTCATTACAACATTATGCATTATTAAAAAAATACTTCTTAATAACTCGAAAATAAAGTTAACTATATGAACCTAAAATGTTTTCACTTCTGACGGCAGACCCACGACTGCCTGTTTTTAAAAT
>JAGFPH010001683.1:3331-17851 GCA_018207615.1 Philaenus spumarius
CATAACCTTAAATATTTGCGGAGATACGACGGATCCTTAAATAATTGTGGAGATTCGATAGAGCCTTAAAACAGTGTATCCGTGCGGTAACTATTCATTAAGTTTTCTCCTTGCAAAAAAGTGTCTAGCACACGCGTAAAGAAGTTTTCACTTCAAAAACTAAAAAATGCATTTTAGGTTTTGCTGAAGTGTGAATAACCATATGAGCATATAAAAAACAAGTAGGATATTAATTTCGAAAACACGGACAGAACTTCAGTTTTATTTATATGAGTAGATGCATTGAAATATTATGCAATACAGTACATAATATATTACATTGTAAATCATTTACATGATTGTATATTTTCTTATAAAATATCTTACACAATATGATCACATTTAATATGATAAAGTTAAATACATTTAACTTGATAATTTAATTACATTTACCAAAAAAAATATAACTTAGTTTTATTTTTTTTCGAAAACAAATCATCTAAAAACGTGGAGAAAATGCTAATAACAACGCATTGAAATATGTAATAAACATTAAAAAGTTATTAAATTTGTTTGTAATAACTCAACTTGATATGGCTGTGTAATTAATTTATCCCTGTATATCACTGGCAGAATGTGATTGCAATATTTATTATGTTTTGAACGCTTATTAAGAATTAGTCAAGGTGTGAGGTTATACGAATATAATAATTAATTAGGCCTAATAATAGAATATCTTACATGCAAAAAAAATTATAGATCAATAACATGATAATTTTGTGTGTTGACAAGTTCATATTCAAAAATGGGGAAAAAATTCTGGAAGCGCTGGGCATCGATCCCTGTTCCTCTAACGCTCTACCCCTACACTCACAGGTAATGTAAAGAAATTTATCAATCTAATTCAGCTTCAAGCTTATAAGTAGACCTTTTACGTTTTTTTTTACATTTTTTAAGTCCTCTATATGTTTAAAATGAAAGTTTCGTCAAAATCGGTTCAGTCATTTCGGAGATCAGTGTGGTCAAACAGACAGACAGGCAGAAAGACAGGCGAACAAACATTATAAATGTGTGTTTAGGTTTTTTAATGTGTAAATAACCATATGATCTTAGAAAAAATCTTATATTTAGAAATCACAGACACTTCAATTTTATTTATATAAATGGTCACGTGTCACGTCCGCCCGCCAACCCCCTAATTTAGTCCAGAATTTTAAACTTTTTTTTTCAATTATTAATTATGAGCGCTAAATATTTCTGGCATAAAAGTAACCTAGATTAGTCTCTGAAAAGTATTCTACAAATGAAAGTCCTGTAAATGAAAGTTTCGTCATAATTGGTTCAGCCATTCCTGAGATGAACCCAGGGGAAACAAACAGACTGTCAGACAGACAACAAATTTTAAAAATTGCGTGTTTAGATTTTGGTAAAGTGTGAATAACCATATGAGCTAAGAAAAAAAAGATTTATTTCGAAATAACAGACTTCAACTTTATGAGTGAATTACTAGAAGGAATCGAATATCTATAATAAATTTATACATTAGAAATATATGCGAAGTCTTATCTTTGCGGTTAAACAGAAGAAGAAAATGACCTCGCTATAACAATAGTTGATACTGTCAGATTTAGTTACTGAGACAAACACTATTTGTTAATATGGAACAAAGATAATATAACGTACTAGGTATACTAAAACATAGTAAAATCTGCATAAGGAGTGTTACTTGAGGTACTTATCTCAGTTATATTTTAACCGTTCCAGCAGACTGTTAGTTTTAAATCATTATAATTAGCCTAGATCCTAAATAATTTATACACGATTTGAAGTATAACAAATATTTTTGTGGCACAAAAGAGCTTATATCTAACATAAAAATAGTTTTGCTCTTTTCAGTATCTAAAAATGTACTTGAGACCTTATGATATATATTATTTAGTTAATTAATTCAGGGAACAAAGTGTCTGAGAGGTTAAAGACGCTCGTCTATTATACCCTGTTGTAGAGCAGATTAGCTGATAGGTTAAAAGTTATATTAACTAATAAAACCACAAAAAGCGTTTTGGCGTTTATAATTTCAGTAGGCCTAGCTAAATATTTATTTTTGTATTTAAACTATTTATGATGGTTACTAGACAGTGGCTGGTCATTTTCATAGTTTTATTTTTGGTAATGTATATAATGGTATGTCGTTGTTATATTTTGTTGTTGCTTAATAAAGAGAACAGCGGGGCTGAAAGGTTGAATGCGTTCTCCTTGGATGATCGGCATTCTACTGTGAGTGGCTAAGAGCTTAAATTATTACCAGTAATTACCAGTAAAGACCCCCAATTGACTCCCAAATTTTTTCAAATTTTGGGGTATATTCACTTTGACACCATTTTTGAATTTCTCATCAAAACTTAGGATAGGAATGTCTGATAAAGTGAGGGGGTTATTATTAAGGTGAAGGAGCTAGGTGGAAAAAACGCCCATTTACATAATGCACTTTATCTCATGAATGCCAAGTCGTAGAGAAGTGATATAGATATCGTTGGATAGGCAATCATAAGGGCTATAAAATATCGAAAGGAGAAATTTTGTAAACTCCACCTAGTAATGAAAATTTGTATTAAAATTTTCATTTCATTAATACATTCAAATTCATAATTTTTTATCAGTTTTCAAAACTCTTTCATTAAATGTTAATATTATTGTAAATAATCATTTTATGTAAATATTGATTTAAATGATCGCCACTCATAATAAATAATTTGCATATAATTTGTTTGTTATTTCACAAAATATGGTCTTTACTGGCCCGTCGGCGTCCCACTTGTTAATGCTGTAGTAACTATCAACTCCTATAAAATCGAGTATACGAGCATACGTACGTGATTAACATACAATATAACAGCTGATTTCACCCATCATCTGTAAATCCAGAGTAGATTATAGTTTGGGGTTATGTATACAACTTCAATCGTTATAATTTCTTGTGAAGTTGATTTTTTTTAAATATGAGTTATAGAACTAATGAATACTATAATGTACGTTTTAATGTTTGCTTTGAGGTTATAAACTATATATAGAAACAATCTTTTACCATCAATATATGTGTTTATACAAATTTAAAGAAGAGATACCATTCATTTAACAGCTGATTTCACACAAAATCTGTAATACTTAAACAAACCCAGTGTAGGCTAGATTACAGTTTGGGGTTATGTTTAGGTAGACCTAGATAAGTAGGCCTTAATGTTGTTTGTAAATAGTTTGTTTTTTAAATGGTGTATTTCTAGTGTGTATCTAATTAGCCTGTGATTTCACGGGGGTTTACTAGTTATCAGTAAAAATCGTTTTGACCTTTTCTAATTAAAGTGTAGTTAAAATCCGTGTTTACCTACTGAGACAGACATTGACTTTGAGTTGGTTACACCTCATATTGATATGATATTTTACTTATGAGATAGTGTTATACGTCATATAAAATAAATGGTCATTGCAAAAAGTTTTGATAAAACCTATATTGATCACACTTAGCCTAAAGTCACCCCAGATTAGGGGGAAATGTACTCAAATCTGTGTTTCCCAGCTAACACAGACAAAATATTTTAGTTTTAGGATATTACTAGGTCTTTTGTTGAAACTATATTGTAAAATAAAGCGTAAAATGAGTACATTATTGTTGCTTATAAAATATTAAATAGGCAACCATAGTTTAACCATAGTTGCTTTACTTAGTTATAACAATGGCCAATGAAAATAGCTTTAAAATTTTTCTTAGTGGTTTGGAAATGTAGTTAATGAATACGCCACTATACTATTATTTAAGGTTTTGGCTAATATTCGAGAGTGGTTTAGAGGTTAAAGACTCTCGTACTGCATGTTAAATTTGGAAACTCTACACACCTGAGTGGTTCTGGTCCTACTTACTCTACTCCCCCCATTTTGATACTGTCATTCAACTACAATAGAATTCTGAATTTTTATTTTACAGTAATGTTGCAAATAATTAACACATATTCTATTAAAATAGAACCTAGCAAAACGCTTATCAATCAAAGAAAACAGTATTTTTTTTTTACAAAATTATGGTGTGATTATACAAAACCAGCGGTAAACCCTCTAGGTATAAATAAATTTGTTCAAAATCGAGTAAATTTATACAAACAATATTTTTAATGCAATTTTTAATAATTTATATTTTTAACAACGTATATCTCAGAAAATATTAAATTATTCCTGTACACATATTGTAGTACAGAGTTAATGTTATAATGTAATATTTTCAAACTTGTAGTAGGTTTGAATTAGTATACATTTTTTACAGAATCATTAAAAATTACGTTAAGTGTTTAAAAAAAATTCACATTTGAAATTACCTAGCATTAAAATAATAATACTACCTAAAATATTTGATTGAATTAAGAAAAGAAAAAATCAGTAAATAAACAAGATTTATACTGCTAAATATATTAACTATGGTGACAAATAATAATAATAATAAATTTGATATCTGTCATTGCAACGTACAAACTCACAACAGAAAAAATGTATTAAGATATAATATATTAATAGACTATGTATTAACTCACCGCTTGCACTAAACAGAATGAATATGTTTGGAGAGAATTACAATGACAAACCTACACCAGAAGAAGTTACCATTTGAGCGCGAAAATTCCTAAGATCTGACGCAATAATATCATACTCTATAGCCTTGATACCAAACCGCAATAGCTCACTAGCATCCGGTAAGTGTTTAGCTATCGACACAGTGGCGACAGAAGTATGTTAGGCTTATTAACTGTTCTCATAGTAACATTTAAAACTACAGCCTGTTTGATAAGTCATGTTAATAAGCTTCATTACAACAATGTTAAATGTCAGCTTATAAGCATATTTGTCTGTACGTTATCTATTTTATCCTTAAAATTTACTAACATTTACCCTAAATATTTCTTAAAGTTAAAAACTGGTTTACATAGATTTTTCTTTCATAGTATAACTTACTCCCAATTGCGTAGCTAACCTACGCAATGTAGTTGATTCTACGCCATTCTTGTACGGTTTTATTACAACAATATGTTGGGAATATAAGTAATTTTGTGTTATTTTTAAATTTAGTTTTAAAATTTTTTGTGTAAGGTTAACATCATACCCCTTATTTATAGAATTTTTTACATCGAATTTTTCAAGTTATTATTAGACATAGGCATATTATTAAATCGTTCCAACATACTATGGAAGGCGACCTATTTGTGACTAAAAGAAGGTTGTATGAATAGTATTGTCGGTAAACATAGGTTTAATAAAAATAAATTTTCAATTTGTAAACCTATATTGAATTGTATTGCCTTATTAACAGAATTTAAATAGTTTAACATTAATAGTATTTACTAAAAAGTGTGTGTTTATTTTTATTAAAATGAATGGAGTTCTACCATTTACCTTTGGTAATTAGTAGTCTATAAATCGCACATTATTTTACGCTCTTATATTTTTTACGGAAATAACGATTGATTAGGTCAGATAACTTATAAACTACATATATACAGTAAAACAAAACAGGAACACACACACACACACACACACACAATTTTCACTTTAAATAACATAAATAAACAGAAATTAAAGCATTAACAAATTTGCTTAGGTTGTAACACTACTCTATTTAAAAAAAAAGGTCGTTGTCTGCAACATCGTTACGTGTTTTATCATACATTATATTAACCTGTCCGACGTAAATTCCATTCAAACACCCATATACAACATTTTCGAACGCCGTACATAGGAGTTAATAGCCTATGGGACGGATCCGCAACGCATCTCAGATGTAGTCCCATAAGAGCCCTCCATGTAGAACATAAACTGTTATGTTAGCTAATTAAATGTGTTTGGGTGTATTATAAGTGAACATTTAAATAAACAAAATAGATTTTTAAAGTATTTATAGAATTTTATATAGGATTCATCTCCATGTTGAAGAGCTTTTATGATATAATTATAGGCTGAGCATATGTAAGGTAAGGTATATCTTACCTAAAGGACCCTTTATATTTATTTGTAATAACTTACATAAACAATAACAGGTCAGTTGTTATAAAAATGAATTATATATATTACTACTTCAAATTATATAAGTTTACTGCAGAGCTTCCGTCCCAGATCACTTCGCTAGCCAGCCCTCAATGTAAAAGATCTCGAATGCAGGGTGATGCATGTTCAGTAGCGATTAGAACAGAGGCACTTAGACCGGGGAAGGTTCATATGAGTAGCTGTGACCTGAATCCTGACGTATATGTTTCAGTTTTAAAAACTTTCGATCACCCTATCAGATAAGCGAGGTTAAGTTAGGTTATACTTTCATTTTCTCAAATGTTTAGTAAAAGTCACATTTATTTTAATATTAAGTTTTATAAAAACAAAATTATTGATGGAACTTTCGGTTCGAGAACGAGAATGCTACGAGAGTGGGACGGAAACGCTACGAGAACGTGACGAGAAAACGACGGGAACGTGACGGAAACGCTACGATAACGTGACGAGAACGCTACGGGAACGTGACGAGAAAACGACGGGAACGTGACGGAAACGCTACGAGAACGTGACGAGAACGCTAAGGGAACGTGACGAGAAAACGACGGGAACGTGACGGAGACGTTACGAGAACGTGACGGAGACGTTACGAGAGCGGAAGAGAGGCCGTTCAAGTCAGCAACGCATCTCAGATGTAGTCCCATAAGAGTCCACTCCCTGTAACCTCACTCATACCAAGATAATTTGATTGGTTATGCAACCCGAAACTTACCTACCATTCACGAAGTTTGGTTGGGTACAGGGTAAGATCGGTAGAAACAGTTATATAATGTATTTTACACCATATTACAAGAGTTTAAGTTCGGGTAATATCTGTAGAAACAGTTATATAATGTATTTTACATTATATTGCAAGGGTTTAAGTTCGGTCAAGTCCGGGTTTTAGTTCGGGTAATATCGGTAGAAACAGTTATATATTGTATTTTACATCATATTACAAGGGTTTAAGTTCGGGTAAGATCGGTAGAATAAGTTATATAATATATTTTACATTATATTGCAAGGGTACAGCGAAGCCTTACGTTCGGTTGGATTCGGGTAAGATCGATAGAGACAGTTATATAATGTATTTTACATTATATGACAAGGGTTTAAGTCCGGTCAAGCCCCGGGTTTTAGTTCGGGTAAGATCGGCAGAAACAGTCATATAATGTATTTACATTATATTACAAGAGTTTAAAGTTCGGTCAAGTCCGGGTTTTAGTTCGGGTGAGATCGGTAGAAACAGTTATATAATGTATTTTACATCAAATGACAAGGGTGTAAGTTCGGTCAAGTCCGGGTAAGATCGGTAGAAACAGTTATATAATGCATTTAACATTATATTACAAGGGCACAGCGAAGCCTTACGTTCGGTTGGATTCGGTTAAGATCGGTAGAAACAGATATATAATGTATTTTACATCATATTACAAGGGTTTTAGTTTGGGTGAGATGGATAGAAACAGTTATATAATATATTTTACATTATATTACAATTGTACAGCGAAGCCTTACGTCCGGTTGGACTCGGGTAAGATCGGTAGATAGATAGGTTAGATCACATTCCTAACCAGTCTTCAGTTTAACTGTATTAGAATTAAGCTCTATCCGTACAATACATTGTCGTGTATCGCTAACTAAAGTAACGGCGTGAGTCATGCGTTGACTATGCTCCGCTGTTACATTCTTATCGCAGGCGCCTAGTTTCTTTGCGGTTAGCGATAGGCCTAGTCTTTACCTCGGTTGACGATACGATTACAAGTACACTGTATCGCCATACAAGGTTAATGACGGCTGTTAAAACTGATATACTCGACTAAAACATTCTATACCAAGAGAGGCATCGTAGCTCAATCGGTTACGTCGTGGACTTTGGCTCTGGTGGTAGCCGGTTCGAATCTCAGGGGAACTCATACTTTTTAAAAGAAAATAATTACATCTAAATAAAATCAAAATTATTACGTCATCAAAAACAAGATGGCGTCGTCACAACTCAGTGTAAAAACCAATAGTCGGAAGTCGGTGCATATTACGTCATAAAAAACAAGATGGCGTCGTCATCTGTCGCAACTCGGTGCAAAAAACGTAGTCCCATAAGAGCCCATGTTACGGCTCACCTCCCGGGATGTCTACTTATGTGGATTATTACAAATACTATGATTATTATTTTTTTTTATTATTATTATGGGAGTTAAGTGAAGGTGATTTTAAGGTTTTGAAAGTAAGGTGAATTGAAGTAAGGAGGAGCATAAGGTATAATTCTACGTTGAAGTTAGGTGAGATATGATATGGAGAGTTTAGGTAAATGGTGATTTTTATTATTGAAGTAAGGCAATAGGCCTAAGAGGTGTTTTAATGATTTAAGGTATATTATGAGCGACGACTTCTGGTGTTAAGGTGAATAAATGAAAGAGATGAAGGAGAGATATTAATAATTGTTGAATAATCCACATATAACATTTTATTTTTGATTTGAACACTTTTTTTTATTTTTTGAAATTTTTACCGAACCCCATTTTTTTTTTTTTTTACACATTATACTTTAAGATATTTTTATTTTTTTGCAACGCCAATCGTTGCATCCATAAGGGAGAACAACAAGAATAGGTTAGTTTTGGAAGTAGAAAAATAAAATTTCCTTAGCAGCTGTAGGGAAAACAGAACTATTTTAATGTCATGGTTTTGTCATACTTGTTATAAAATTATTATGTCCAGACAGAAATAGCAGACTGTTTTATAATTATTGTAAAAAATATTCCCTGAGAAGAGTGACATTCAACACCTTTTGGGGCCTGGGGTGGAGTTTGATGATAATACACATACACCATATCTATTTGCCTAAATATTTTTGTTATTGTTTTGAAGCAAAAAGCACTGAAAATCACAAGCTGAAAATTTACTTTTAATATTCCTACTGCCCAAATAACATAGCTTCACCCAAGTTTTTTTTTCATGTATTGAAGTATATTTGCATGAATTCCTAAATATAACTCTTAAGGCACAATGCAAGCGACTTTTACATGAGACAGAGGACGTGAGTTCTCTTATATAAAGTAACTCAATTTTATCCATTGTCTCTACATGCCAATAGATCTGAAAAAGTTTGGAATTTTTGCTGAAGTCGGGCAACATAATTTATTATTTTGCCTGTGTTATGACCTTTATTTAACTTTTTTATTTGGATCACTGGCAGGTTATCACTAATAGATTATTTGGGTTATAATTTTTGTAGATTAGATCTAATTAAAGTTTGATATCTGTCGGCGAAATTCATGGTATAAATAAATACATATGTAATTTTTGGTTAAAAGTTATATTTAAAATATAGGTGATTGTTTAGTATACTGAAAATTAACTGGGTGTGCTTAAGACCACACGTTGGAAGTGATAACTTCTATGACTACGGGGGTTTTTAACTCGGTAAATGTGTACAATTATAAGGATTATAAAACTGTAGGCCTATTTGTTCAAATTGTTTATTTATATCCGTTATTATATATTTAAAGAAAGGTAAAAATATTATCTTTTAGTTACCTTTTATTTCATATTGATAGATCAAATGATTTAGAAGTTGTTAATATTACAGTAAAGAAATTAATAATCAAATATGTTATACAAAGATGTACGAATGTTTGCGAAGTTAAACAGTAGGTATCCTTCTTTAAATTTGTATAAACGAATATATTGATGATCAAAGGTTAGTTTTATATACAGTTTATAACCCCAAAGCAAATCTTATAACGTGTAGAAGCCCATATAACTTATAGTTATAGAAGCCTACATTAGTTGTATACCTAATATATAAGAAAATTAACCATCACAAGAAATTTTAATTGTTGAAGTTGTAAACATAACCCCAAAATATAATCTACGCTGGGTTTTGTTTAAGAATTACAGATGATGGGCGAAATCAGCTGTTATATTATATTAACTAATTCTTATGTGTTAATTTGATTGCTATGCTAATAAATGTAAATAATGTATTAATAATATTCCCTCTCCACGATCTGACTTGTGTCTAAACAAAAGCGTGACGCGAGATCTCGCGAGAAATCTGGCGTGATGCGAGATCTCGCGGGAAATCTGGCGTGATGCAAGATCTCGCGAGAAATCTGGCGTGACGCGAGATTTCGAAAACATAGCCAAGTCGAAAGTGCCCAACGGGCCAATAGAAGTTATCACTTCTATTGAACAAGCTTCTATTGAAAAGGGTGAACAAGCTTTAAGAAATATTTGGCAAAAACCCATCTTCCTGAAATTAAACCCTAGACATTTTGTTAATTTGACTTTTTTTAATTTTTTTTTTAATACAAAAATTTATCCAACTGCCTTGGATAAACCTTATTTTTAATTTCATTTTAAGATCATTAAATAACCATATTTGGTAGTTCTTTCTTTTGTATGTAATTTCTATTGTAAAATTTTGTTATCCAGGATTGAATTTTGTCTAAATTATTTTAAAATTTTGTTACTTAATTAATTAATAAAAAAAATATAAAAAACCAAACTAATTAATAAAAATCTAAATAAAATTGATAGTTAAAAAATTCACATTGTAAATTTATCTTCAAATCTTGGTGTTCACATAATAATTTACTATAATTTTACTTTTTTGTGTACTTACAGCTCTCAGTCCTTTATTTTTCTTTTTTATTCCCTGGTGACGTACGTTTCGCCTTTTCTATTCAGGCATTATCAAACCTACACTTCACTAGTACTTTACATTTGTTAATGCGCGTCAAGTACTAGTGAAGTGTAGGTTTGATAATGCCTGAATAGAAAAGGCGAAACGTACGTCACCAGGGAATAAAAAAGAAAAATAAAGGACTGAGAGCTGTAAGTACACAAAAAAGTAAAATTATAGTTAAATCAACCAGTCCAGTAAGGCAATCAGAAATAATAATAATTTACAGCGTCAAAATAAACATCTCAACTTCAACTTGAGGTTGAAGAAATTGGTACATGTCAAAAATCATATTGTAGTGTATAAATTTTGAACATAATAAGACCTCTCAATTTAATGTCAATATTGTTTTCCATTACATTACTTCCTTGGTAGTTCAACCAAAAATGTCATAACATCCACACCATCTTTATTAATAACTATACGTTATACATCAAGCTTAGACAATGTATGATATAATCAGCTTGCTCAGATGAACTTTTAGTTAGTAGTCACTTCTTGCTGGTCAATATATTAAATGCACACTTTATGACTTGTCTCGCTTTTCTTAAACATGAATTTTATTAGGAATAAAAAACAGTCATATAATGTAAACAATAGATGCAACATCCATCGGCAACTAATAGATGACAGATCGCATCTGATAAAGTTGGTCTCAATGTGCAGGATTTAGTCCTGAGTTTATCCTGGTTATACGTAAATTGTTTCCAATATGCATAACATATGCATATTGCATATATTCCAAAATGCATATACAAAAAATAACTGCATGGAAGAGTTTAACAAACAAATTTATTTTAAAAGAACTTCAGTTTTATTTATACCAATGACAGTATATTAATTTTAAAAATATATATTTTAGTAGGCCTGAGGTCATCTATATTTTAGTAGGACTTACTTAGGTGATTTATATATCCCATCTTTAAGAAGAAACAGAAACAAATGTTGTAAACTTATTCCAAAGTACCAGTAAAGACACAATTGGGGTTACTGTACTTCCAAAACTATGCACTCTATATCAGAGCATCATTGGCACCAGCACACAGAAATCATGAAATACCAAGAGAGCCCACTGCCATACTAAAAGTGTTACACCAAAATCTATAAATAAAAAGATACCACTATACCCTGTTTGACCATTAATTAGAATTAAGATCCATTTTTAAGGCAATGGAAAAGGGAGGGGAGACATTTAATTCCAGTGGATTAGTTGTTCAATGTAGCAAGTGGGACGCTCAAGGGTTACATCCAAAAGTTTCCACTCCATATGTATTCAGAGCATTATTGGTACTAGAAAACAGAAACTGTTATATACCAAAAGAGCCTAAACTGTCATGCTGAAAGGGTTTTACTGAAATCTGTAAATTGACCCAAGGTTTTGTGCAACACTTTCTTCTACTACGGTTTCATTGCCACTCTTAACAAATGTGTCATCAGTTTTTCAATATGATTGGAAATACATGACAAAATGTTTTAAATTGGTTTTAGCATACCTTGTCAAAAGTAGTTCAGATTTTCCTTTCTTCTTACTTGTTGCTACAGCTGTTTCACCTCAACAGAAGACATTGCCAGGCTTAGCACACTTATAGCAAAAACACATTTACTACACAGACAACACACAGACACGAAAACACAAATGCAATTGCATACTGATTTGGTATTTGTAGTTCTCTGATAAAAATTAGGTACACATGCAGTTTCATAGTATTAATAAAACTAGAAGGAGGTGGCCACATCAAAGAACTCATTTTTATCAGAGAATTACAATTCAGTATATTCAATTTGTGTATGTGTTTATGTCCATGTAGTGAACATATTTTTGCTGTAAGTGTGCTACGCTTGACGATGCCTTCTGTTGGGGCGAAACAGTTGTAGCAACAAGTAAGATCAAGGAAAATCTGAACTACTTTTGACAAGTTATGCTAAAACCAAATTAAAACAGTAGTTCGAAAGGCCAATATGGAAACAAAATGTTTTGCTGTTATTCAATTAGCCAATTTCGGAAGCCCTTTTTATAGTCGGACCAAACTCTTACTGTCTATGAAAGAATAGGCTTTTGTTAGTAGTTTAACATAATTATGGATCAAACGTGTAAGTTTTCAACATAGCATAGTTAGTGAGTGTTGTGCTGCTAAAATATGTTGCTGTATTTTCAAAATTAAAATTTTATTCACACACTGTTTTATAACAAAAAACTAATATCATTTGAATGAATTTGTTTTTAATTGAAAGAAAAACTTAAGATTACAAATACCATTAGCCTCTAGAAATGTTTATATTAAAAGTTTTACTATGGACTATGGTACTATGTGTTGTATATTATGTTAGCAACATGAGAAAACTTCAAAAATAAAAGCACAGGAAAATGAATTATAGCTTTAGATCTTTTACGTCACAAAAATATTGGGATTTTGCCAAAGAAAAAATGTTATACCATTAACTGCAGAAACAAATTTTAAATGTATTTGTACCGTAGTAGATATAAATACATGTACTTAGTTACATAATAAATATACATTATATTTGTTTTTTGAAATTAATATTTTATACATTTTTGCAGGATGGCCTCGATTTGGATGAATTAAAAAAGATTTTGAAGAATATCACAGAATCAGCTCATTGTGTCGTATGTCTTGGCTGCCTTCGGCCACCTGTGTCGATGTGTGTTAATGGTCATTTGATTTGCTCTCAGTGCAACAGGTCAAACCAATGTCCTAACTGCAGAGATTCATTCAGTAATGTTAATGATTGCAGTGGCATTAACAAAATCCTACAAATTATTCCTCGTGCCAATGTTAATACAGATTGCACTTCTGGATATTGTGAAGAAGATTGGCATCATTCAACATGCGCAATGAGGTCAACGAATTGTTTGATTCCAAACTGTAAATGGAACAGTTCTGTTAGAATGTTAATAGACCATTTGAAAAGAGACCATAAAAGTAATTGTCTCTTTGAAAATAAAGAATGCAAACTAGAAAATGTATCTTTGCTTGATCACAGTAAATCAAAATCTTTTCGTATATTAGGTTTTTTAAGTGGTGAGTGTTTTTATTGGATTTACATAAACATAAATCGTGACGAGTCAGTCTTTAACATATTTTTAAGGTGTATTCCTTCCAATGAATCTCATCTAGAATCAGCATCTGTCATTAAAATGGAAAAAGGATACGTGAAATTTGCCTATTCACAAAAAGTTTTTAAAGAAAACATTGACTTGCAATCTGTTTTGACAGAAAAGAAATGTATGGCAATACCATTGAAGTTTTTGGTCAATTTAATTGATGAACAGAACTGCCTTAAATTTACCTGTGAAATTGTTAAATTAAATAATTAATACATTTTTACAACATTGTAAGTTAAAAAGACAAAAATTATGTCTTGTATGAAATGCATTATTAAAATATCTATTGAGACTTTTTTTTAGTTTGTTTTATTTGTATAAATACAAGGTATTTCCAAAGTTTGTTTTCAAATATCAGGAGCTTATCGCCAAAACTAAAAAAAGTTTATAAATGCATATTATATCCTAAAGACTCTTGGTTTACCAATTAGTGTGTTTATTTTGATTGTTTATTTGGTGATTTTGATTGTTTATTTCAAAATTTAAATAATCTATATATATAAAAATGAATTGCTGTTCGTTAGTCTCGCTAAAAATCGAGAACGGCTGGACTGATTTGGCTATTTTTGGTCTTAAAATGTTTGTAGTAGTTCAAAGAAGGTTTATACGTAAAGAAAAGTTTGAAAAGTTTCAAATTTGGAAGAAACTGAACAGCATTTATTGTATGAAC
>JAGFPH010001683.1:31166-43330 GCA_018207615.1 Philaenus spumarius
TGGTAATGATCTGTGTTAAATTTATGTTCGCCAAACAACTCCTACACCACTCAAGGTTAACAGGCCTGTTAAACAACAGCATGGTTAACCAGCTTAAAAGGTGCAAAAGCTTGCTATTGATAATAATTAATATGTCATGATGAAGGGTTTGGTCAAATTGTTGACTTAGACTAAAGGATTGATGGATTGAGGTAATCTGGGTTGATCTGTGGAAATACTAAAGCTAAATTGAATTTAAAGTTTTCAAAAAATTAAATCTAAAATCCAAGCAGGACCACCAAAAATGGATTCGAATTGTTACTGAATTATTGATAAAAATCAAAAATATAGTAATTTGGTATTGTATTATTATGTAACAGTGGGCTGTTAGGGGTAGGTAAGTGTTGGAAAAGGATAATAGTCGGGTTTTCCGAATGCTATGGCGGAAGTGGATACGGTTTTAACTTTATACATATACATATAAATGCATATATATGTAGAATTTAATAGAATGTGGGTATTACGGTCCCCCCCAAAAGTATAACAAAGGCGTAGTGTAGCATAGAAGCTAGGCTTGAGACACTACTTTTTTCTAAACATATGAAATGTTTATAAGATGGAAACAACAATGCTGAGAGAAAGTTTAGAAGATCTTTGTATGAGGTTGGGATGGTAGGGGTTCGCTATTTGCTGGGGGTAAGTGAATTTACGCTGCGCTATCTGTTTAAAAAAAAGGTATAATGCTCATTCGATGTAATTATATAAATATACTTGGGCGGATACGAAAAACAAAACATTCAACCCATGGTACGAAAAACATAATATATATATATAAATTTGGGCAAACGAGTAATTGACATAAAACACAATACGTAGGTACATTGACATTTAACATGAAGTAATTGTACACATAATATATATATATATATAGATATAATTGGGGGCTTTCTTGACGTGTCGTCCATAGTGGTGGGTTACTCACGTCAAGAATACAAAAAAATTTTGGGTTATTAACATTGAAACGAAAACACAATGGGAATAATTGTAATTCTTAAAACTAATATAGAAATAGCTTAATACTAGATAGACCAGAGTGGTAGATAGAATTTAAAAGATTGAAGTTATTGGGTGTTGTAATGTCTGAGGTGGGTGGATTAGGTATGTGGGTAAAAAAAAATATTTGGCATTATGAGAAGGTGTCTATGGGTTTGAAATGAAGGTGTTGAAGGATTCGATTGTACAGCACTCCCACAGCTGCAGTCTGTGTGTCCTATAGTCCAGGCTAAGTCCAGAAGTGACACAGGTGCATGGCTCGGTTATATTAGGTATATGATTAAAAAAAAGTTAAAAATGAAAAATTGTTTAACCAATGAACATAATTAAAAAAATAGACTAAAGAAAAGAGCGCATTACACACAGTGACCCATCCAAACCGCCAAACCACAGGTGAGGCTTTACAAAAGTGAGGTTAAAAAAAAGATGGTCGAAAAAAGGTTGTCCCTAAATCCCCAAACGCTGGCAGCGCCGTGCGGTAGAGTTGACTCCTCGGTGAAGAGGCAACTTAGCCTTACCTCAGCCCAGCAACGCGCTGGAGAGGTAGGGGTTAATGTTTATTGTGTGCAGGTTAAAAAGAAGAAGGAAAGAAGATGAAACTTAACCTAATATCACTTGACCGCTGGCCTCCAAGTGTGGTGACAGTGATTAGTCGCGGTCGAGTGCATAATAGTTGGGGCGATTTTTAAGGTTGCTATGGTACAGGGTGTTGAAATCAATTTTGTTTATTGATTAAATGGTGGGTGTTGGGATTGAAAAACCGTTTGAGATGAGAAACGTGGGCCGTTCTTACAAATCGGGAGGTTTTGGGGTCGATGAGCCTCACGGTAACAGGGGTGGTAAAACACTCAATTATTAGTGGTCTTGACCACAGGGGGAGGAGTTTGGCAGTTATGCGCTTGGATGCATCACTAAGGTGATGCTCTCTGCACATAACGTAGTCTCCGGGTTGGAAGGGGTTGGGTTGCCGGTTCCTGTTGTAGGTAGCCTGACGAGCCCGGTGGGCCTTTGCCAGGTTATCCAGGGCTTTAGACCATACTTGGTCTGTGGCCAGCTGAGGTGGAGGGGGGACCAAGTGGTCCATATTCCACGCCAGGTCAATGGGGAGGTTGATGGGGTGGCGTAAAAAGACGGAGGCTGGGGAGGAACCGGTACTGACATGGGGGGCTGTGTTAAATGCAAGCTGGAACCAGTGGAGATCTTGGTCCCAGCTTGTTTGATTTTGGGAGTGGTAAATGCGGAGTGCAACCTTTAGGTTTTTGTTCACTCGCTCCGCATGGGATGGGTTGGGGTAGTAGGGGCTGGTAAATATATGTGTCATGCCGTTGTCTAGGCACATCTGTGCCATGGCGGCAGACTTAAAGGAGGGAACGTTATCGGAGACGAGGAACTTGGGGAATCCGAAGTAGGAAAAGACGCATTTGGTCAATGTATTGACCGTAGTCTGCGCCTTGGAGTTCCTCGTTGGGAAAAGCATTGTGAATTTAGAGAACGCATCTACAACCGTGAGGATGTAGGCGTTTCGGTTGGTGGACCTGGGTAGGGGACCGACGTAGTCGATGTACAGCTTCTGAAATGGGGCCGTGGGAATTTCAGAAGACTGCAGTCCTACGCGAGTGTTTTGGGCCTGTTTAGACCTTTGGCACTTGACGCAGGACTTAACTCGCTGGGTTATTTGACCCTTCAGGTCGTTAGCCCAGAAGTATTGGGAAATACGGGCAAAGGTTTTGCTAATTCCCAAATGGGCAGAAATAGGTAGCTCATGGTAATATTTAAATATCATGTCCATGAGCTTGTTGGGCAAAACCACCCTTGACGATCTTTGGCCTGGGGCAAGATGCATCAAGGTCCGGTCCACAATAGAGAATTCGGGTGGGAGGTTCCTGCTGTTAATTAACTTTAGGATTTCCGGGTCGTCCCTCTGATGAAGGTGAATATCCCGGAAAACCTCAGGGATACGGGATAGGGTGGATATTAAGGGGCGGGGTGTACTGGTTGGAGGTGATGGGATGAAGGGGATTGCCGTTGGAGCCCACGGCTCAAAAAGGCGGGACAGGGAATCTGCAACAATGTTGTCAGTTCCCTTAATGTGTTGCACGGTGAATTTAAATGAGTTAATGAACTCAATCCACCTTGCTAATTTGCCGACTTGGCGGGGATGGTTCAACAGCCAAGACAACGCTGAGTTGTCTGTATACAGCTGGAACTCTCTATGTTCCAGGTACTGCTGGAACTTAGTCAGGGCGAACACAACGCCGAGGCACTCTAGCTCCATTGTGCTGTAATTTACCTCGTGTTTGTTTAGTGGCCGTGAAGCAAAGGCCACCGGCATAAGGTCGCCATTGTAATCCTGAGACAAGGAAACGCCCAAGGCCACTCCTGACGCATCAGAATGGACAATAAATGGTTTGGAGAAATCGGGGAGGCGAAGAATCAGGTTGCTCGTTAGAGCCCTCTTCAAAGTATTAAAGTCGAGCTCTTGGGGTGGGCCCCACTTAAATCTGACGCCTTTGCGTTTGAGGTTATTGAGTGGTCGGGACTTTGACTCTGCTACCATACTGGAAGCAATGCCGGCGGTTAAGTTGTAAGGTTACGCCATTTTGATTGCTAAAACGGTTATAGCACGCCAACATCGACTCAACATATCTCGTTACCAATTATTATAACACTGTCACCATCACATGAAAGCCAATTATGGAACCAGCGTTGATGAGCACTAAACTAAATATTATACCTTTAACTAAATTAACTTAACTCAGTATATTTAATAACTAAATATCGGTCTCACTAAACCGTAAACCGGTCCATATAGAAGCCGACATCCCACTTCTACAAGTTTTCCTAGTTAGCCCGTGATTTATCGGCCGTACCCGGCCATACCCTAAATTACGGACTTAGCCGATCATTGCGGTTATTAATTAGATTACGACAAACTAGTAATTAAACGACTACACACGGTTCTGACTGAGGGGACACCACAACACACACAACCACCCTGGCTGGAAGGTAGACACGCACTGCTAGCTTTGCCAAAGGGTGCGCGCGCAACCTATCTTGTCACGTGATAGCATCACACAACTAAACACACATGAGTGCGAGAGAGACAGAAGACTGATAGTAAAAATCATTCAGAAACGATCCGACCGACGACATCTAGCGGACGGAATCGCAAGCAACAAATTAACAAGATTCTAAAACACCCGACTTTCGATAACATTTTACGTAATTAATAATATTTCTCGACCTCGTATCCCTATCTTTCCTATATCAAAATTCATCTAAATTAACCAACCAATCCATCCAAATTATAAGATTAACTCCATCAACAAGCAATCGACCGAAATTCACTTTTTAATCCACTTGAAACCAGACCGGCACACTAAAATCTAGGCCATATCAGAAATAGAATCATTAATCCTAAGAGAACCAAAATTTAAATCAAAAAATGAAGAACACCGTCAGATAGAACGAAAGATTCTACATCAAAAATGTCTTTGGTAAAATTTCATAGGAAATACTGTTAAGCCATAACAATTCACCGAAAGTCGACAAAACAACGGCTAAAGACAGATAGATGTAGGACATGTTTATTAAGCCCCGCCCACAGTCACGTGACCGCTTGCAGCGCGGAAATCCCAGTTTAAAAAGCCAAATGTATAGTTTTAATTGTAAATAGTAGATGTTAGAAAATAATGTGTACAAGGAGCTATTTTTGGTAATTTCATGCAATTTTCTTATTTAATCAATTTCTTTTTAATTTTACTATTCAATATTAGTTGTAAAACAAAATTATTCCAAAATTCAGTCAAAACGACACCAAATAAATACACTACATTTTAAATTACACTTTTTTGTACAACAATCCAAACCCCAGAAGATACGAAATTCACCAGGCCTTATGTACCCATTTCCTGAAGGCCCAAAGCAAGCCAGTTTGGATCCCAGGATTTTAATTGTTGAAGAGATGCCTAAGGAGCAAAACGTATGACCAACGCTCTCCAATAAACGATTTAAAATTGAAGATTTTTAGTGCTAAAACTTTGTAAACCTTTTATAAATAACTTACCTTATCTAAAGTGAAGTATAATAATCCTTAATAATCATTTAAAATGCCACAATAAGAAGAAGAAGTTATAAACTTGGTGAGATCTATCCATAGGCCTATAATTACTTACATGAATTGACTCTATCTATATTTCAAACCATCCATCAGTGAAAACTTAAGTATTGTAAATTTTGGAAAGACTTTATAAAATATCTATAGAAGAAGAATTTGTTTGGACCATCATTATAAATTTAACTTCGCTATAACTTCCCCTTTTTATACATCTACATACACTTACATTTTAACCCATTGTACTATTTTCCTTTTTCAATTTTCATATTTATCTGTAATAACTGTTTTAATCATTAATTCTGTTTCAATAATAATAATATTGGGAAAAGTCGGCACTGACCCCCCGAGATATTAAGAGTGTTATAAAAAAGACTATAACGAACCTTTGATTTTGATTTAACTTATTTTGTGAATAATTGTACCATATATATATTTTAATTTTTCGATTTTCAATTAAAGAAGTTGTTAAAATTGTAAACTTGCTCTGTGTTTTGAATTGCATCAGTTATCTAATAGTATTGTAATTTAGTTCCACAACGTGGGCTATTCAATTTGATAATTAAAATAAATTAAAGTGTTTTAGGTTTTAAAATTAAATATTTCGTACCTATTATAATTATTTCTTCCTTATGTTTATAATTTTGATTAAATTAAATTTTTAAATACAACTTAACTATATTTTATTTGGTTCATAGTATCAGTTTTGAATTTGTTTCTTTCGGTTAAGAACTTTTTATAAAGATGGTTACGCGGATTGATTTTAATAGTACTGCTCATACTGGCTAGTGACAACTGTCAATGAAACTGCATGGCTTTGGTTTCAATATTGGTGGCAGTTTACTTTGGAGTTTCCCAGGATGCCCATTGACAGAGAAATGAGTGAATTTAATTTTGGAAAAGGAGGATGGTCATTGAACCATTCGAGATTCTTAGCTCTATCTCGTGAATCTCTCTTTTAGCGTGATACCCGCAAATCAACATATGCTCGAATTTAACACTTTTTCAGCCATAGTCACATAGCAGAACACACTAAAAATGAATAGTCTTAAACATTTGAAAAATACTCGCGAACAACAAGTTTTTGAATGTAAACTGATAAGGGAGCACCGATAAGAAGCAGTTCTGAATAGGGTAGGGAGGGGAACTCTGTCCTTATTCCAATCATTCTCCCCTTCTCTTTATAGACCCACATTGTTGTGGTCCCCTAAGAATACAATTCATCCCTTATAAACTTACATGCAGTAAAGTCATTAAAAGTTCATTTATCAT
The DNA here is from genome assembly GCA_018207615.1 of Philaenus spumarius. Taxonomy (NCBI): domain Eukaryota; kingdom Metazoa; phylum Arthropoda; class Insecta; order Hemiptera; family Aphrophoridae; genus Philaenus; species Philaenus spumarius. Next base: position 37,585 of record JAGFPH010001683.1, read on the forward strand.
TAAAACTTGATTTTTAACAATAAAACAGCTTTAATTTATAATTTCCCTTTTCCCCTTCCATATCTCCTTCAATATGCCCCCCAAAGAAGGCATCAATGATGGTGATGGAAATATAGATTTTTGCTAAAATGAACGTTCAAGATACATTCTTAAATACTTATTATTTAATTTTTAAGAATAAAACTGACTTTTTTAATAATTTTCCATTTCTCCCCACTCCATATCTCCTAGTATTGAGATTAGTATTGATGCTAGCAAAAAAGTGTATAGGACCTTTTACATAAAAAATTTTATGTCGTTTAATTTGCTACATGAAAATTTTTTCGCTAGTGTAACAATTTTTCGAGTTATTAACATAAATCCAAAAACATGAAACCTTTGGGGGGGCCCCACCTTAGCTTCACTCCCAAACATCAGTACTTTTAGTATGTTGTTAAGGACACCTTCCCCTACAACTGTGCCAAAATTGGCTTCTACATGCATTTCCCCCACTATTTTCCCTTTGTTGCCTGGACTAATAGTGTGCCTATTAAATGTGGGGATGGGAAACTAATATTCTCATATTTAAATTGTAACTTAATAGTTTCCATGACAAAGCAATTTTAAAATTAACATAGTAAAACATTTTCTTATAATAAAATAGGAATGTTGTGGTAGACCCTATCCTAGGCAACTTTGACTAATGGTAGAGAGTCCGTTCAACGTGGCTTCGGAAATGGGATATTGTTGTATCTCAAGCAGTTTAACATAGTTTTAATATAAAAATTTTATATGGTTTTTATGGTACACCCTCTCCTGGGTAATTTTTCGTAACGTTTGAATTATTGCAGTACCTCAAATAGTTTTTGATTCAGTCATTTTAAAATAAACACTGTCTATTCCCATAAGGAAAGAGGAGTTTTTGAGGTATCTCCTCTCCTTGGTAATATTTTGCAACATTCTAGAGCCCATTAGTAGAGTCTACCCCCCTTGAGATCAACCTTGACCTTGACTTTGACCTTTGAGCAGTGTAACGTGTGTGAGATGTTGACCTTGAGTATAGTTAACGTGTGTGAGGTGTTGACCTTGAGGAGAATAATATGGGCGTTGAGGGTGACCTTGAGGCGCCGACGCCGGCCACTGTTTCCGCCCGCCATCTTTTTCCGCCATTTTGTTTCCGCCATCTTTTCTCCGCCATTTTGTTTCCGTCATCTTTATTTTTTTTATTTTCTAAATTAAATTAAATTAAATTATTTTCTTTTTTAAAACAGAATAAATCAGCTTTTCTGAGATTTCGCCATCTTTGCAGTCCCACGTGACCAATATTTATTTAGATTATTTCTTTTTTATTTAAAAATGTTAGTACAGAAGGGTGATTCGAACCTATGGAGTTTGGTACGAGAAACAGACGCCTTTGCCGTTTGAGCCTACTACAACCCTCACAATTACTTTACTTTACAATTAAATCTAAATTAAAATAAGATGGTCAACAAGGGTTACAATTATAAAACAATCTTTTACTTCTGTATTATTACAGGTAATACATAAAATGATATTTCTTTTCCAAAGAACAATATTATTTAGATTATGAATACTAAGTTTGATGATAAACAGGTTATTAATTGTTGTTCAATAATTTTAAAACACAAGATCTTAACTCGGTGGGTTGGAGCCGTCTTTTTCCCAAAGTATTTAAAAAGAAAACAAATTTGATTATAGATAACACAATTAAAATATGTACAAAATTAATGAGAACAAGACTATAATAATATGGAATCGTCAAAGAGGTTATTTGGTTGATGGATTTAGTATTATAATAGATCACTGAATTTACGATAATTTAAAGTTCAAAGGTTCTTGGTAAATCTATATGCATAACATATATATGTATTATCATTCACAGTTTAGTTTAAACAGATAAGTTATCCCTCTAAGGTAACTGGTTTGGTGTTGGATCTTAAAATAGACTAGGCCTAGTTAATTGGAAAGTTCTCACCCAATTGGTTGTTTGTTCTTGTAGATTAGAATTTGATAGTAATTGTTATAAAGGAAAAACACTGAACTTCATAAGCTTCATATTTATTCAAATACCGATTCTTTTCTTTAAATTTCAACAGCCAAAATTATATCAACTGCACTATTTAGTGGCCAACTTAACAATGTTCTTCATTTGGGGCTTCTCTACCTTTTCAGGAAATGGATAATAACGCCTGATGCATCTTCATATCTTCTGGAATTTGGGTTTGTTAATGTAATAGGTGTTTGGGAGTCGTGAAGTGTGATTTATTTTACTTGTGTCTTTGTTTTGATACATAACAATGTTTTACTATGAATTTAATATGATTTTAAACAGTTAAATTATAGAAAACACTTAAATAACTCCTTATTACAATAATTGCGATCTAATTTCTAGAATGTATATATCTTATTTTTTGTATTTTTTCATTTGGTAGCAAGAATTACGTGGACCAATCACAGCGTTTCGTGGGAGGAGTTTACATACATGAAGTATCCGCCTACGATTAAATTTTGTTGGTCAGGGCTTCGTTTTTATATTTTATAATAGCTTATCGGCGTTTATTTTAGATTTAGACCAAAGACATTTGAGATGTAAAAAATTGGTTCTTTTCGTAGGCCTGGTTTAATTTTCTAATAAGAATGTATTTTTCTTGTAATCGGATTTATTCTGCCAACTTCTCTTCGATTTGTAATTAGATAGGCCTAGTTTCTCCTTGCGTTTTAACGTAAATCTTTGTCGATTGACTTGGTTTTATGTTGTTATTTTAGCTTTCCTGGATGCAGAATTTAGTTTTGAATATTTTTGATGTAGGAAATGTAGGTCTACAGATTCGTTTTGTAATTTTATTTTAATGAATTCGAGTTGAAAGTCGTGATTTGATTGTACCTTTCCGTTGTAGTATTTAGTGTTGCGCATAATTGTCGCTAGGTGTCGGGCGTGTATGACGGATTAACTAAATGAATGACATTCCAATTTGACTTCTATCTCTCTCGCTCCAATACGTATTTTTAATCTCGTTCTTATTTTCTTTACAGAGTTAGGGAAATATTTGAATTGTAACAAGCCATGACGACATTTCTAGTTTACTATATTTAAGTTGAGTACATAAGTGTAACAGATTGCAGTGTTGTAATATTTGGGAGTATATCGCAGCCATTGTCGTAGCGCCCTATATGTACAGGGTGTTCCAAAACGACTGGGTGATCGGAAAGATGTGTACATACATTGTATCCTCAATGTTAAACGACGTCGCTACTTTTATAATCTGTCGCCACCTAGTTCGTCATCTTATCGATATATTACAGCCTTCTATATGTACAGGGTGTTCCAAAACGACTGGGTGATCGGAAAAATTGGTATATGCATTGTATCCTCGATGTTAAACGACGTTGCTAAATTTACAATCCGTCACCATCTAGTTCTCCATCTTGTTGAGATATCGCAGCCTAATATATGTACAGGGTGTTCCAAAACGCCTTTGTGATCGGAAAATTTTTTATGTACATTGTAACCTAGATGTTAAACGACGGTGTTAAATTTACAATCCGTAGTCATCTTATCGCAGCCTCCTATATGTACAGGGTGTTCCAAAACGACTGGGTGATCGGAAAGATGTGTATATGCATTGTATACTCAATGTTAAACGACGGCGTTAAATTTACAATCCGTCGTCATCTTTCGCCATCTTGTCGATATATCGCAGCCTCCTATATGTACAGGGTGTTCCAAAACGACTGGGTGATCGGAAAGATGTGTACATACATTGTATCCTCAATGTTAAACGACGTCGCTACTTTTATAATCTGTCGCCACCTAGTTCGCCATCTTATCGATATATTGCAGCCTCCTATATGTACAGGGTGTTCCAAAACGTCTGGATGATCGGAAAAATTGGTATATGCATTGTATCCTCGATGTTAAACGACGTCGCTACTTTTATAATCCGTCGCCATCTTATCGCAGTCATTTTCGCAGCCTCCTATATATACAGGGTGCTCCAAAATTCGTAAAAGCGGTAATATTTAATTTATACGAACAATATAATGTAATATTAAAAGATAAAACGGAGTTATCCTAACCTAGTTAGTGCGTATGAGGGTGTGTGTGTTTGTGAGTAACACTTATCTTCTATATACAGGGTGTCCCAAATTCTTAAAAGCAGTAATATTTAATTTATACAAACAATATAACGTATTATTAAAAGGTATCGGCAATTTAAGTTATCTCATCCCAGTTAATATGTGTGTAACACTTTTCTCCTATATACAGGGTCCCCCAAAATTTTTAAAAGCGGTACTATATAATTTATACAAACAATATAATGCATTATTAAAAGGTATCGACAATTTATATCAACGCCGTTAATATGTGTGTGTGGAACATTTTACTCCTATATATACAGGGTGTCCCAAAATTCTTAAAAGCGATATTATTTTTATACGAACAGTTGAATGCATTATTAAAAAGTATCGACAATTTAAGTTATATTTATCCGGTTAGCATTGAGTGTGTGTAACACTTTTACTGCTATATACGGGGTGCTCCAAAATACTTAATAGTGGTAATATTAAAAGGTATAGGCAATCTAAGTTATCTTACGCTTTTTTAGTGTGTGTTTGTATATGCATATATGTTGTTCATCGGTCAGACCATAACAGTAAATATTAACATAGAATAATATAATGTGTGATCAAACATATAACAATGTGTTGTAGAGTATAAGAAAATGATATAAACCGAACTTGACCAAGCCTAACCAAACGAACTTTCGTAATATAACTTAACCAAACTTAATCGAAATCCCCAAATTATTATAGTGTATTGTAAAAAATGTACCCGAACTTAACCGAACTCAAACGAACTCCCAAAATTGTTATAGTGTATAGTAAAAATATATAACACACGGCTGGGTCGAACAGGGATTGATTCGGATAGGTATAAAGTATTATGTACAAGTACCTTATAGAGAACGGTGTTATGACGATCTGCCTGTAGAAACACCCAAACGTAACTGAGGGTAACCGATCTGTAAACATAGCGTTATTTTAGCAAGAAGCTATGTTGTTAATAATTAACCGTGCCTAAACAGCAAACAATAACCAAGAAGCATTTATTGTTAACTAACACAACGAATCCACTACGGTTAGGTTAACCCTACCTAAACCGCAAACCTTAACGTGGAAGCCTATGTTTCTACTAACATGGACAGACATTGTTTTTATAGGAGTCTATGTCGTTAACTAACCTAAGACGTAATGTTATGCAACGTAGTAAGTGTCTACGAAAAATAATCGACCTATATTGTTCTAACCTAAGCTAAAAACCACAATAGCAATTGTTTTTATAGGGTATACGCCGTTACTAACCTAAGACGTAATGTTATGCAACGTAGTAAGCTTCTACGAACCTAGTCGACCTATATTGTTATAACCTAAAAAGCACAACAGCAATTGTTTTTATAGGAGTCTATGTTGTTAACTAACCTAAGACGTAATGTTATGCAACGTAGTAAGTTTCTACGAAACCTAGTCGGCCTATATTGTTAACTAACCAAAGCTAAAACACCGCATACCTAGCCTACATAGGAAAAATTACTTAATAGCAAAGGATTATATTCTACCTATATTTTTAACTAACCTAAATCACACTGATTTAAATAAAAACCCCGAACCACAAAACAAGGAACAAAAACAATAACTAAACAACTAAATTGTAAGTTATGTTTAATACGTTACCCTTATGTACATT
>JAGFPH010001683.1:43430-68139 GCA_018207615.1 Philaenus spumarius
GACCACGCTGTATTACGTAATAGGTTAGTTAGTTAACAACATAGTCCTTTGCTATTAAGTAATTTTTCCTATTTATTCTTGGTTAGCTAAAGACCAGCCAATGGACTCCTAGGTTAATATCTGTTGTTTTTTTTGTTTAGGTAGGGTTAGTTATGCTTCTAACAACTAGGCTAACATAAAAACGTTTGCTGTACATGTTAGTTAACAACATAGGCTTAATGTTTGCTGTTTAGGTAAGGTTAGCTAAAACATAGTGGATTCGTTAGGTTAGTTAACAACAAATGCTTCTTGGCTATTGTTTGTTGTTTATGTAAGGTTAGTTACAACATAGGTTCTTGCCAAAGTAATGCTGTATAGTTAACAACTTGCTACCTATTTTTAGGTTATTATATGTTGTTTGGGTTTACTTATAGGTCCTAGGGACTTCTAGCTTAATATGCGATGTTTTACCTTACGTTAGTTAACAATGTAGTCTTTTGCTATTAATTCATTTTCCCTATTTAGGCTCGGTTACATGTATGTGGTGTTTTAGTTTAGGTTAGTTAACATTATAGGTCGACTAGGGATCGTAGAAACTTACTACGTTGCATAACATTACGTCTTATGTTAGTTAACGACTTAGACTCCTATAAAAGCAATTGCTATTGTGGTTTTTAGCTTAGGTTAGTTAACAATATAGGTCAAATAGGTTTCGTAGAAACTTACTATGTTGCATATTATTACGTGTTAGGTTAGTTAACGACATAGACTAGTCAAAGCTAGCAAGAGTGTCTGCAGCATTAAAGTGCTTTGAAAAGAAGAAGACTAACACTGACGTCACTGACCTCGAACCAGTTGACCTCACCTCCGGCCAACTTTATCTCCATTGCAAAGTCAAGCCTTGGTTTTTTTAGCTTAGGTTAGTTAAATTGAACAAATAACTAAATAGCTCATTAAAAAAATAACATGTTTTTTGTTTTTTATTTTTATTTTATTTTATTTGACTGTAGATACTTGTAGTAATGTGGCTCTTCCAATTCCCCCACCAGGTCGGTCTTGGATTAACCGGTATGGGGAGGAGTGGGGGGAGGGCTGGTACACATAGCTCTGTAATATTATCTGTATACTTTAGTAGTGTTAAAACCCTCTGAGGATGATGACCATGTCATCGAAATAATGTACATAAGGGTAACGTATTAAACATAACTTACAATTTAGTTGTTTAGTTATTGTTTTTGTTCCTTGTTTTGTGGTTCGGGGTTTTTATTTAAATCAGTGTGACTTAGGTTAGTTAAAAATATAGGTCGAATACGTTTCGTAGAAACTTACTAGGTTGCATAACATTACTTCTTAGGTCAGTTAACAACATAATCCTTTGCTATTAAGTAATTTTTTCTATGTAGACTAGGTATGCGGTGTTTTAGCTTAGGTTAGTTAACAACTTGTAGTAATGTGGCTCTTCCCATTCCCCCACCAGGTCGGTCTTGGATTAATCGGTATGGGTAGGAGTGGGGTGGAGGGCTGGTACACATGGCTCTGTAATATTATCTGTATACTTTAGTAGTGTTAAAACCCTCTGAGGAGGATGACCATGTCATCGAAATGTACATAAGGGTAACGTATTAAACATAACTTACAATTTAGTTGTTTAGTTATTGTTTTTGTTCCTTGTTTTGTGGTTCGGGGTTTTTATTTAAATCAGTGTGATTTAGGTTAGTTAAAAATATAGGTAGAATATAATCCTTTGCTATTAAGTAATTTTTCCTATGTAGGCTAGGTATGCGGTGTTTTAGCTTTGGTTAGTTAACAATATAGGCCGACTAGGTTTCGTAGAAACTTACTACGTTGTATAACATTACGTCTTAGGTTAGTTAACAACATAGACTCCTATAAAAACAATTGCTGTTGTGCTTTTTAGGTTATAACAATATAGGTCGACTAGGTTCGTAGAAGCTTACTACGTTGCATAACATTACGTCTTAGGTTAGTTACGGCGTATACTCCTATAAAAACAATTGCTATTGTGGTTTTTAGCTTAGGTTAGAACAATATAGGTCGATTATTTTTCGTAGACACTTACTACGTTGCATAACATTACGTCTTAGGTTAGTTAACGACATAGACTCCTATAAAAACAATGTCTGTCCATGTTAGTAGAAACATAGGCTTCCACGTTAAGGTTTGCGGTTTAGGTAGGGTTAACCTAACCGTAGTGGATTCGTTGTGTTAGTTAACAATAAATGCTTCTTGGTTATTGTTTGCTGTTTAGGCACGGTTAATTATTAACAACATAGCTTCTTGCTAAAATAACGCTATGTTTACAGATCGGTTACCCTCAGTTACGTTTGGGTGTTTCTACAGGCAGATCGTCATAACACCGTTCTCTATAAGGTACTTGTACATAATACTTTATACCTATCCGAATCAATCCCTGTTCGACCCAGTCGTGTGTTATATGTTTTTACTATACACTATAACAATTTTGGGAGTTCGTTTGAGTTCGGTTAAGTTCGGGTACATTTTTTACCATACACTATAATAATTTGGGGATTTCGATTAAGTTTGGTTAAGTTATATTACGAAAGTTCGTTTGGTTAGGCTTGGTCAAGTTCGGTTTATATCATTTTCTCATACTCTACAACACATTGTTATATGTTTGATCACACATTATATTATTCTATGTTAATATTTACTGTTATGGTCTGACCGATGAACAACATATATGCATATACAAACACACACTAAAAAAGCGTAAGATAACTTAGATTGCCTATACCTTTTAATATTACCACTATTAAGTATTTTGGAGCACCCCGTATATAGCAGTAAAAGTGTTACAAACACTCAATGCTAACCGGATAAATATAACTTAAATTGTCGATACTTTTTAATAATGCATTCAACTGTTCGTATAAAAATAATATCGCTTTTTAGAATTTTGGGACACCCTGTATATATAGGAGTAAAATGTTCCACACACACATATTAACGGCGTTGATATAAATTGTCGATACCTTTTAATAATGCATTATATTGTTTGTATAAATTATATAGTACCGCTTTTAAAAATTTTGGGGGACCCTGTATATAGGAGAAAAGTGTTACACACATATTAACTGGGATGAGATAACTTAAATTGCCGATACCTTTTAATAATACGTTATATTGTTTGTATAAATTAAATATTACTGCTTTTAAGAATTTGGGACACCCTGTATATAGAAGATAAGTGTTACTCACACACACACACACACCCTCACAAGCACTAACTAGGTTAGGATAACTCCGTTTTATCTTTTAATATTACATTATATTGTTCGTATAAATTAAATATTACCGCTTTTACGAATTTTGGAGCACCCTGTATATATAGGAGGCTGCGAAAATGACTGCGATAAGATGGCGACGGATTATAAAAGTAGCGACGTCGTTTAACATCGAGGATACAATGCATATACCAATTTTTCCGATCATCCAGGCGTTTTGGAACACCCTGTACATATAGGAGGCTGCAATATATCGATAAGATGGCGAACTAGGTGGCGACAGATTATAAAAGTAGCGACGTCGTTTAACATTGAGGATACAATGTATGTACACATCTTTCCGATCACCCAGTCGTTTTGGAACACCCTGTACATATAGGAGGCTGCGATATATCGACAAGATGGCGAAAGATGACGACAGATTGTAAATTTAACGCCGTCGTTTAACATTGAGTATACAATGCATATACACATCTTTCCGATCACCCAGTCGTTTTGGAACACCCTGTACATATAGGAGGCTGCGATAAGATGACGACGGATTGTAAATTTAACACCGTCGTTTAACATCGAGGTTACAATGTACATAAAAAAATTTCCGATCACAAAGGCGTTTTGGAACACCCTGTACATATATTAGGCTGCGATATCTCAACAAGATGGAGAACTAGATGGTGACGGATTGTAAATTTAGCAACGTCGTTTAACATCGAGGATACAATGCATATACCAATTTTTCCGATCACCCAGTCGTTTTGGAACACCCTGTACATATAGAAGGCTGTAATATATCGATAAGATGACGAACTAGGTGGCGACAGATTATAAAAGTAGCGACGTCGTTTAACATTGAGGATACAATGTATGTACACATCTTTCCGATCACCCAGTCGTTTTGGAACACCCTGTACATATAGGGTGCTACGACAATGGCTGCGATATACTCCCAAATATTACAACACTGCAATCTGTTACACTTATGTACTCAACTTAAATATAGTAAACTAGAAATGTCGTCATGGCTCAAACGGCAAAGGCGTCTGTTTCTCGTACCAAACTCCATAGGTTCGAATCACCCTTCTGTACTAACATTTTTAAATAAAAAAGAAATAATCTAAATAAATATTGGTCACGTGGGACTGCAAAGATGGCGAAATCTCAGAAAAGCTGATTTATTCTGTTTTAAAAAAGAAAATAATTTAATTTAATTTAATTTAGAAAATAAAAAAAATAAAGATGGCGGAAACAAAATGGCGGAAAAAGATGGCGGGCGGAAACAGTGGCCGGCGTCGGCGCCTCAAGGTCACCCTCAACGCCCATATTACTCTCCTCAAGGTCAACACCTCACACACGTTAACTATCCTCAAGGTCAACATCTCACACACGTTACACTGATCAACGGTCAAAGGTCAAGGTCAAGGTCAAGGTTGATCTCAAGGGGGGTAGACTCTACTCCCATTCAATCTGGAGTTGTTGAGGTGATATTCTCATATTTGTATCATAGTTGTACCTGAAATAATTTTTGAGATACAGTAGCAATATAAGAATTTTAAAATTAAGATTGTATTCCAGTAAGATAATGGAGGGTTTTCTGAACCCTCTCTACTGGGTATTCAACGCGGCTGTTACTCCTCTTCTTGACCATTTAATAAGAACAGCATTATTTTCAAATTTTTTGAAATTTTATGTATTTTTTAATTTAAAATTTACTGTTGCTGTTAGTTTTATGGTATTGCACTTCTTTTACGAAACCTCCTTTATTATGTTTTCAGACTATTTCAGTTTTTATACTTTAATGAATTTCTCCTTTCTGAAGATACTGTACTTCTTTAGTTATCTAAAGTTACTATGTGACATAATATTTCATTCGTCTATATGCTTAAATTTTTGTATCCATATTAGTCTTGTATTTAAAAAAATTTGGAACGTATACGTATTATACTCCGTCAGTCCGTCCTCTTGAATTAAAATTAACCACAGCTTGTTATGTTCACAAAATCAAAATGGATATTATTTTGAGCTTTAGGGGTATAGAATATCTCTGTTAAAATAGAAGGTTTGGTAGTTTTTAATGTTTTAACTTACATAAATGCACTAAGCATTGGATCATCTGAAATCACTTTGTAATTGTTGTTGAGATAAATAAAAATATTATCAATGATTTTATAGTTCAATAATTTTTATTTTCCTTTCAATCCTTCAATATTGGGGTGTCCCAACCCCCATACTCCCTTTTCCTACTATGCCTAAGATCTAGAAAAGCTAAAAAAGAAATGTACCCAAGAAAACAATTGTGTCAGTTTTCCAAAATTGAAAATAAAAATTGCGGAACACATTTGTGCATTATTTTTTAGTCAAAGACATATTAAACACATGATCTGTAGAATCATATCATGCAAAATATTATTTTTTCTTTGCACAACTTGCACAATCTGATGCTAAAAAACATTAACAATTGCCACAATTTTTGTATGTCTAAGTTATTTAGTTTACAAATATTTTCAGGAAACAATCTTAAAATAATTTTAATTAAAAAACCGACCAAACTTATGTAGAAATACAGCAATACTTTGGCAGGAAGTTAAGCGGAGGAATGTGTTAATGTTATCAATTTTTTGCTACATCAGGATTTGAGTTAAAAAATGTATGTCGGCAAGATCTATTTGGGGCAAAAGTTGAGAGAAGTGAAGTGATCTCCAAAAGGACCGTAGGTATTGCGGAAGAAAGTGTGACCTGAAGGGCATTAGTGTGTCTGTAGCAGCCCTTGTACCAAAGTGCAATGGTAATTATTTAAATAATTATTAAATAATTACATTGAGTGCTCCCTACCGTACCGGGTTGAACTCATTCTATGAGCTCGTTTTATAAAAACTATATAGACCAGTAGTAATGAATGTTTGGTAAATAAGAATAAAAACAGTAACAATTAAAAAAAAAATTCTTAGTTATTGAGTAGGCCTAAATGCAAACTTAATATATATGTATATAAAATTGAATCACATGAAAATTACATTTAAAAATTAAATTACATTCAAGATAGAGATTGAATAAAAGCATATCAAATTGGTACAGTAACCATTTTTATCTGGCCTGTGTGGCACCCCTCCTTGATGAGGAGCCCTAGGCAACTGACCCACTTGCCCCCTCCTAAGGACAGCCCTGAAGGCCCTAGCCAGAGCCTGAGTAAAGCTGCTCCTGTGATCCGATCCTTAGAAGATGGTATGTTTGTGTTCAGGGGTTGATTTGATGATAGTTTAAGGTAAGTGCATGTGAATAGTGAGATTAAAAATACTGGAAAAGCCTGAAACATGTTAACATAATCCATGGTCTAGCGTGCAAGGTAAGGAGGGTACTACCCTTATAAATACTTTGTTAGTGAGTTTATTGGAGGATTACATAAATCTTTTTCTTATGCTGCCTACTCGAAATTGAAATAAGCTTGCAAAAGTAGCACAGTCAGCTGTGTCTGCAACAGATAAATGCGATTTAGTTACAAGGAACTGTTTGCTGCTTATAAAAACAAGTAAAATCTGTAAAAAAATAAGTTGATGAGCCGTAGAATTTGCCTCAATAAATTCTAAATTAATATATATTTATATGAAGTTATATATATACACTTGTTTTCCCGTCTTGCAATTTATGTCGTAGTTTTTAGCTAAGCATTTTGGAAGCATGCTAAGCTGATTTTTCAATAAATTAGATAATTTTTTAGAAGCTATTTAAGTTAAACTGCATTTGTCAAGATTGTGACGAGTGAGCTAGACAGTTGAGGTAATAAGTTCTAATCGAGATAATATGTGTGGCAGCTAAGAAAATAGTTGATGTAGTGAGCCCCATTTAGAAAGTTATGGCTAAACTTGGAGAAAATCCTGGACTTACAAGGGCTGGTTTATTTTACCCTGGCAAGAGCAGCACGTAGAGGACACAATAAATGAAAGGTTGGCGTGCCAGGAAACTTTCTTCAAGGAGGAGTCCACTCCAAGACAATCTAATCTATGGCGAAATATGTCTTACAACCCTTTTTGCCTTGACTGATGTTTTAGAATTTTGTGGGACAAACGTTTTAACCAACTTGATATTAATCACCAGGGAGATTTAAAATTTCACTTTTTGGGGACTTGTAATGACAGACTTCTTATTGGTAAAAGATTTGTTGACGACCGAAGAAAGGAGAAGTTTTAATCTTTGGCCCATGGTTTGATATTGCACCAAGATGATCATGGTTACGTTGCCCGACCAGTTGTTAGACATTGATCTCGGAAATGTTTAGGGACGATTCACTAGAGTAATGGCAATTTCTCCCAAGAAAGGTTGTTGCAGGAGAATTGGAGATGTTTTCACCAGAATCATGGTTTATGACGCTTTTTGTCATGTTTGGGAGCTGGGTTTAAACGCACAAAACTATTTATTGATAAGAAGAGTAGCTCTACACTAATAATAACAATAGTTCTGATAATAATGACACTTCTACTAGCCACATCATTCTCTCTCTCTCTCTCCCTCTCCACATTTGGTTTGACCAAGAACATCAAACAATTCAACTCAATTGTACCATCATAACCTATCTAATTTGATCGCTATAAGTCTGTTGTAGTATTAAATTATCCATTGCAATTCATGATAGAATAAAATTTGTACACAAAATCTCACATCTAATAGTCCTATGTTTATTTGCTCACAAGCGTTTCAGTGACAATGTCACCATTTTTAGTGATGCATGAGCTACAATATCAAACTATAAATTTTATTATAATGTTTCTATGTTCAAGTTTTATTCTATCAAGCATATATTCTCACAAGTAGAGCTCAATATTTATTTATATAAATCTTTATCTTCATAAAATTGTATATTTTCCAGGAAGATGATGCTTCATCGTCATCATCGGTTGAAACCAACAATAAAGAAATTGAAAAATCTGTAGCTAATCAATCAAAAATCAAGATAGATTTGAATCGGGTAAGTTTAATATTAATTCAAATTAATTTTCATTTTACCAAGAAGTAAATACAAGTTTTAAATTGTTATATATAAGAGCTACAAAAAAGTGTTTCAACTTTCTGTAAGTCTGGCTTTGGCATGTTTTTTATATCATCAAAATAATTTATAAAATAACAGGAATTATGTTAATACTCCAATTTTTGTGTTTACAGATTGATGTGGAAAGTAAATCACAGAAGAAAAATAAATCAGAACGGCTTTTGTCTATTCTCATGGATTTGGTGAATAAAGATTTACTGGTAAGGACCAGCACCTAGGTTCGTGTTTCTTATAGTTTAAAAGGAAAATAATGGTTTTTAAACAGAAAAATTGGAATATAAAAAATTAATTGTAAATGCAATTTTTACAAAGTTTTAGGAAATTGTAGTTTAATACATCACCTATATTTTAAGACATTGAGCACCTCTTTCATGGTATTAGGGGATTAGTTATGAGGGTTAAAAGGTCAAAAAACAAGTTTTTCAAAGAAAAGGTGCATATAACGGGAATTTTGCAACATTTCTAATAAACATTAAATGTAAAAGTTGTTACATCAATACCTTTAATTTAAAACCATAAACTGAAGCTCCAAAGTGCTATAGAGCTTGCGTAATGTTAAAAAATATTGATATTTACCTAATTTACATTTTCTGCATGTTTTGGAAACATATTTTGGTTTTCGTGATCTAGGCTAAATGGCTAAAGTTTAAATACGCCTTCTTACCATATTCTTTAGTTTTTAAAAGAGATTTTTTCCCTACTTAATAAATATAATGTATATATTACATTTTTGTATATTTATAACAAGATTAAGGCCTCCTTTTGGTTCCTTTTTGCAAACATATCTGTGCAAACAAAATCAAATACGGTACACAGAAATGTTCTCTGTACTTTTCTGAAAACTAAAATGTATGTCAAACTTCGTCGGATTCTCGGAAATTAAAGATATGAGAAGATGTTTATTTTCCTTGCTCCATCGTTTTCCCAATTTCTTCCGAATAGTTTTCATGGATTCAAAATCATTATTATTTTCCATCACAAAGAAACAGGTAAAACACAATTATAACAAACAACCTGTTGTTGATTCAAGCTGAAAACCTCAAATTACCTTCCCCTAGAGCTTTACAACGTTAACACTGGTTTAGCAGAACCCAGACCATGCTAAAGTCGAGTGTGCTATCGACTCTAAATAGCACACTTCTGTCAAACGAGTTTCCTGATTTTAACACACTTAACATGTTTAACATACTTAGCTCAGGTTGCATGAATCCCCCTTATATTATTATAGCTACATACTATACGGTACTTAAATATATTACGAAATAGCTTCTTTGATTAATGAACAACCACCAATATCTGTCTTGTTTATTTAGAATGCAGGACCACGTACAACTTGTAGGTTATTAATATTTTTTTTCTAAAAACACAAACTTTAATTATTTGTGTAAAAAAAGCAATTCCATTATTTTCCCAAACGAAATGATTTCTTAATAAGTTCAATTTAATTTCCTTTCTTTTAATTAAATTTGATTTATTTTTTTTTCATTTATTTATTTATTACAATACAAATTATTGATGATAAAAAATGTTTTCCTTTAAATGTAATATTTTTAACAAGCTTTAAAACAATGTCCGATTGTCAGATTTGTATTTATAATACTGAAGGAGTTATTAATTTGTGTGTGAGATTTCAGTTATTTCAATGTTGACAACATATCAACACACAGAATCATGTATAATAGTGACAATACTAGTACTGTATATATATATTGCTCTATATATCATTGCCAATAAATAACACTGGATAGCAATGCCAGAGATAACCGAAGCGGTTTTGAACCTTACTTGCAGGAATAATTAATTGAATTAGGTTTGAAATATAAATAGTAGTAAGAATTGCTTAACCTATACTTGTATCAGTATTGCAGGGCCAGCTTTAACTTGTGTGGGGCCCGGTGCAAACTTTTACTGCAGGGCCCCTCAATTTGGCACCTATCTTTCACACCCCTCCCATCACTATAATTACAACTATATTTTACGTAATACATGCCTCCAACTTCGACTCAAGCGCGCCTTCGTTCGCTTTGTGAGTTTTCACCTCGATCTTGCGGTCTCAGGTTATGGACTGCTTTGCTTGACTTACATTGTACATACTCGGTTGTCGGCCTCGAATCAGAAGATGCCCCCTCGGTAAAATCCCTTATGTAGATTTGAACCAAGTACTTTTATGGTATTTTACGTTTTGATCGATTTTGGAGGAACTGAACGAGCTATAAGGTCATGTAAAAAAAACAAAATGTGCAGAATAATATCCTACATTTGTTTGTTTAGATAAATCCAAAAAAAATATTATTCTAGTACGAAAAATCTGAAAAAAATTTTATTTCCGGTTAAAAAACGTGCTTCCAGTTGTTAAATATTTTTTGCCAACGAACTCGTCCAAGCAACGTAGGCAACTAATGTGTTTGCCAAATTTGGTCCAAATCGGATTTAAAATACGGCCGTTGGAGTAGAACACCAATATACATATGTTACTTCTGGAGATTTATGATTTTCAGGCCATATATTTTCAGCAATTTTCTATTTATTAGCTATGCCTGAATTTGTGTCCTTTGTACTTATATCTGAAAATATTTTTACTAATACATATTACATAAATGGTGGTAAATGTCCGAATAATTAACATCAACAAAATTCAACACCATTATTAATAAATAACTTCAAACAGAAAATGTTATATTTGATGAAACAATAAACTTTGTTATTTAGGCGTTATTTAGATTTGTATTTATAAAAATAGAAACATAAACCAAATATTTAAAAAATTAGACATTTGGTTTTTTTGTCTTATATCCTTAAAAATATTTTAAAAATGCAAAATTATTTAATTTTGGTCATATTTTTAGAAAATTACTAGCAAATAGATTACTAAGTGCAAAATGTAAACTGTTTGTTTCGATAGTGGTAGAAATATATTTTTTGCTCTGAAATCTTAAACAAGATTTATGAGAAGTGGGGAGAAAGAGATTGGATTGACAACATCAATGAAGAGATTAACAAGATTACTGTCGAAATCCTTGTATAAAAATTGCTCAAATGTCTATGATATACTAAGTTATTATTATTTGTTTTTACTTGAGTTATAGTGGATTATTTTAAATTTTCTAAAACATTAGAAATATATTTTTACAAAGAATTAATAAGTTTCACAATTTTTTCTTTTATAAAGTGATTGAGTACATTATAATTAAATATTAACTTTTAAGTTGTTTACTCTTTCAGGATGAAACCGAGGAAAAGCCATCACATGACGCACAGAAAGAAGAACTTATGGAGTTAAAGTTACTCGTGGCTCAATTGAAAGCAGAAAAAGAACAACAGGTACAATAATCTATTAACTAATTCAGATTAACCTCCTGCCATTCATACCATTGTTTACTCAATCACCTTGATCGACGAGTCAACTATTTTGACAAAGTTATCGTTAGCTTCTTCATACCAATATCTAAGCAGCTGCAAATGTTTTAACTAGATTCTATAAAAAGGCAAAGACGAAGTCTGAAATGTAAACCCAGGATCTTTGGCTATAGATATATCATATTTATACAAACTATTGGAAGGCCAAGGTTCTATGTTTTTCACTTTACTTTATTATTTTAACTTTTGCTGGGGAAATGTGTAAGCATAAAATTATTACAATTTAAAAATTAATACAAAATAATATTAGATTGAGAAGAAATAAAGTAACTCCGATAATACTTTAGTATTTAGATAATCAGATAACTTAGTAAGCGATGTAGCAACAAAAAAAATGTATTAAGTTATACCTGGCCCAATCCGGCTTTGCACGGATAGACAAATCAAAGTTAAATGTACATTAACAAAAAAAAAAAAATATTAATAAATATATTACACTATGTATTTCTTATGGGGATTTTTAGTAACTTTGATCCCCCAAACCCCCCTTAAAGTTTCAAATTTTTTGAAAACCTTTCTTAGCGAGCACCTAGAGCCCTAGAAGAAGCTGTGCACCAAATTTCATTCCAATCCATTCGGTGGTTTTTGAGATTTCGTGATGAGTGAGTGAGTGGTATTTGTCCAAAAAATAAAAATTCTGGAGACGGCCACCCTATCACCTAGGGGTATAAAAAATAGCCTACAACCTATTCTGAGACCTACCAAATATATACAAAAAATATCATAAAAAACGGTGAAGCCGTTTTGAAATAGTTTGATAACAAACACTGTGACACGAGATTTATATATATATAGATAGATAATAAAGGCAAAGTAATATTTATTCAAGAATTGTTTAGAGCCAAGGTTAAGAATTACTTTAAATTTAAATCAAAGATTAGTTCATAAAAACATAAAGACACAGATAACTATAATGTATACTTTCAGCCAGTGCCTTCGATAGTCCTATGTCTGCATAACTTTCTCACGCTAAACAAGTTATTAGATTGTACAAGTGTCATATGATAAGCGTTGATCAATGACGCAAAATAAATTTATTCTTTTATATTATTTCTTTTTGAGTTTTATTTATATATACATTTTTTAAATGATTTATTTAACTCTTCAAATTTGGGTTTTGTCCCAAATGATTACTTTTTCTAAACAAGTTTGGATCTGTGCCAGGTTGCTTCAGAATATCAATACAACATTCCTTGTGACATTCTATTTGCTCTGGTGTAAAACCTTTTAGGACCAGCTTAAACGTTTGTCATGTTAAGATTCTCTTTGTCATTCTAACACTGAAACATCGGTATTTTATCTACATTTCCTCGGTTATTGAAGTGCCAGGTCATCAGAACGTTTAGCACAACGACATTCTCATGTCCCTTACTGAATCTTTTGTGCTACTCACACACTTGCTTAAGAAACACCGGCAATCATTTCTGTACCATTTGAAAACATTCTGTTGGCATTCTACTTTTAAACTTTTAGTATTTTTAAGGCATACTACAGATAACACAACCGGACTAAATGTCGATTCAC
This sequence comes from Philaenus spumarius, assembly GCA_018207615.1. Taxonomy (NCBI): domain Eukaryota; kingdom Metazoa; phylum Arthropoda; class Insecta; order Hemiptera; family Aphrophoridae; genus Philaenus; species Philaenus spumarius. The sequence continues at coordinate 56,655 of JAGFPH010001683.1, forward strand.
AATCAAGTGAAAGTCGCAGAGTATTGTTGCTTGTTATGCGAGTTCAGACATGTTCAAGGTAACCACACATTCAATTATAACTGGTTCACACAGGTTTGTTTGTGAGGTTTAATCACACTCTCTTTATTTAATAGACATACCTCATATAAGAACAAATTTAACTTTGGTAAATCCGAAAGTGCTGTGTGATCTTACTTTGTGTGTACTTACTGTGTCACACAATTTTTAATCATTAATTTTCTTAGATTATAGAATTAAATTTTAATTTAGATGTTGTTGTAGGAAACTTCATTGAAAGCTGCCAAGCAGGAGATCGAGCACCTTAAATCCGTGCAGTCCAAGCTGGAGGAAGAAAACCAGGTACAGTACATTTATGTAGCATATGTTAGTATACTATGAAATATTTATGAACAGTATTTTTAGAAGGCAGAACGAAGAATGTAATTTTTACAAAATATTTACAGTTTTTGAAAATTATTGGTTCACATACCTATGTTGCGAGAAAATTTGTGAATCTACAGCCCATCATTGCAAACTATCTTTAGTGAAATTTAATTATTTTGGTACATTTATTTAATGTAAATACCTTTTAATTTGTCCGTCAAGTAGTCCTCTTATTGACAATTTACACTACTGGGTTTCGATGGTACATGCACCCATCTTCTGGGGTCACTTTTGAAAGGTAGTCAACATATTAAAAAAATTATAACAACACGCAAGATAAGTCCAAGATAATATTTATGTATTTCATCTGGCATTAGTGTGGTGGTTTTGTGGCTGGACGGCTGTAAGTGTTCCCCACCTCTTTGCTAATGGTGTTTAATGTAAGTCTGTTTGGTGTGTAGTCTATGAACTTCACTGTGGAGTCAAAAATAATGTTTAAATTAAATGACAGTTTGTCTTTTAACACATTGGTTAAATTTAATTCACTGCCCAGTACATTGCAGCATTTAGTTGTCACAAATGTTTCCTGTTTTACAATGTACTCTATATATTTTAATAAAAATTTAATATTTTATTTTTCTATTCATGAAAATATACACGTTACAACATTTCAAACTTCTCAATCATGTTCATTTAATGATTCTTTTTATAAAATTTATGGTTGTGATGAGGGGCGAGGGAAAATTTAATGTGATTGATTTTAGGCAAGTGTTCCATAAACTCTTTGTCAAACTGAATGCCCGCCTGTGCTAATGTAATATTTAGGGCAATCATCACAACCTAATTTTGTAGGCACTCATTTTATTTTGTATGTCCTTATTCATGTTTTTAACATGTTTTAATTTTATCAGTAATTTGTTATCAGCTTAGAAAGCCAATGTAATTTTATTTTCAGCTAAATCCATTTTTACTATGTGACTAAGAAACTTTAAAAACTATGGATATAAATTTTATTGAGCAGTGTGGGAATAGCATTAATGCATTTGTTCCTGTGTTTGCTGATTATTCTGTCAGTAGTTAACCCTCACAGTGCCAGACTGCACAAAGTGACGTTTTCTCAGGCGCAAGATGCAACCATTTCGAACATGAGAATTTGAATAAATTTGCATATTCCATTATTTAATACACTTAAAATCATCTAATTGTAATAAAACCGGCATAGTTGGAAAGGCAATCAATTAAACGTTAATTTTTGTATTTAAAACTTTTTCGTAAAACGTATATTTATATACGTAATCGTTGTTTTAAAATATGCGGATCGGGTTATAGCTGTTTCAACGCGTGAATTTGCATACCGTACAATTGTACTGTTATTTCCCACTTCTTCAACGTTCAAGCCCACCTACAGAAGTATTTCTATCGAGATTATAAAGCTACCATTGTATTCATAAAGATTTTATCTTTCTAATAGTGCCTTCCAATCAGATGTCACTATTTTACACGATTTATGCCGACGATTTCTGTAAACCTTGCGATTGGACAGTTTTTCATCCAATGAAACAGCCCATTTGTCAACCGAGATAACACCTACTGTATTATAAGTTTTGACAGATTTCTTTTCACCATTTTATAGAGAACAGTTTGATCTTTCTAACGGTGGGAACTAAACTAGAAAAAAAAACAGTTTTTTGTTCGTCTAGACTGCAGTGGAATGTACATATCTGGTGAGACCGCCTAGTGCTTCCCGTTTCCACGTAAATCAAATGACCCGTGCTATCTCGTCGGCGAAGTTCCATTAGATTGATGTCATTTTGTTATTCAAATAAAGATAACTCAAACACTTTTGTGAACTAAGAAAAGACAAGTATACTGTTTGTTTCTTTGATTTATCTTCTACACTTTGTTATAATAATATTTCATTTCTGGGCAAAGCATATATTAGTAAATTACGTTTCAATCTAGGCCTAGTATTGTTAGCAGTCATGTATTTGGAACATAAAAACAGTTTTTTTTCAAAATAAGAAATTTGAAATTGATAAATGTTTCTATACAGTTCTATTTAGAACTAAATTACAAAACTTTTTTCTGCTTACAAAAAATTACAAAAAATGTTTACTACTTGTTATGTAGGCCTAAAGTTGAACTTTTCCTTTCGTTACTGAACATTTTTTGTTTCTTGAGCTAATAACTTTTTACAATTTTACATCAATAAATTTTTTAATTGCATATATGAATTCTTTGAACCTTTCTCTACAAAAAAGATACAGAACACTTCTGGATTGGGATAGAATTACTATTTTTGCCAAATTTTTTAAAATATGCTTGCAAAACACTAAAAACCGGCTGGCCAATTTGAGCTATAACCAGGGCTTTAGTAGGGTTAATGCTCGGGTCCCTAAATTCAAAATGGCGAAGTTGGCTACCAATTTCAATGTTAAAATAACCTAACCATACCTTCACTTTCAAGCATATTTTTGTGTCATTTTTGTCAAAAAACAAAAGCTGTATTTTTTTTCTTAAAGTAATAGTTGTGAGTGTTGATTGCTAAGGTTTTTTCCAATATCTCTTTTTGCAACAGTAAAAAATTTATAAAGTTTACTACTTATATCATACGTTCATGAAAACAATAAAACGGTTTTTGAAAATATATTCAGCAATCAACATCCGCATATAACAGTACTTCAAAATGAGACCAAATTTTTAAATTTATTGTATGAATTAACGGGAAAAAAATACTTATTCTGTAGCATTGCTCTTATCTGAATCAGTTTCAATATGGTGGACAGGGTGCCCCCCGCCCCCTTAAGCTGTTTTAACAGTTAGAGAGACTGTTAAGTATTTAATTATCTGTACTTCCTCATTAAAGTTATCTGTATAAATAGGAAGAGATAAAAGACTGTGTTACGCTGCCATTTGATGAGAGGTGCTACGTACGGTTTGATCAGTGGTAGTCGGTTTCTTGTACATTTTTAAATAAAGGTGACCAGAAATTTTCGACTTATGTATAAAAGGATATATGTGATAATCATGTTTCTGCAAATTATAAAGAGAGGACTGCATCTTTTTAGATCTGAGGACTGCCCTAAATATTACTTTTGATGTACACACAGTTTGTTTGACAAGAGGTTTAAAGAACATCTGCTTAAATCGAATCTGATAAATATCAGTAAAATCAAATTTTGCCTCAAATCTCATTCACTGCAACTTTAAATACAATTGTGTTGAATAAAATTGTGTATAAAGAATCTTTACATGTAAGTGATTGACGAGTTTGAAATTCACTGTGCACTGAAATTATATCCAACCAACATGTTAAACATGCCATCCACTTTAGACATAATTTTTCATTCCGGAATAAAGTTCATAGATAGTAAACAGATTGAGGGAAGGATGCAAGAAACATCATCATTAACAAAGAAGAGAACTCTTATCGTCAGTTCAGCCTCAGTAGCGGTACCACGCATTAGTGCCAGATAAAATAAATAATGTGTACTGTATATGTTTTGTGTTGTAACCATTTTTTTTTTTATATTAACGAACGTTCAAGAATGGTACCTGAAGATGAATGCATGAGTTTGAACCATAAAATGTGTTTGTACTTTGACTACTAAAACGAATGTCACTCCCCTTGTTAGTTTAAATAAGTAACTAAAGACTATAATAATTTAATAGTGAAACCTAGTTTGCTTTAACCCTTCCCACGCTGAGTAGACTTTGAGCTAGTGTTTTTTATATAAAATATGAAGCCATTCCATTTTCAAAAAGCTATTTTTGTATTAAATAGAATTTGAAAAAGGTAGACAAGAATTAAAAGTTGTGTTTTTTAAGGATTTTTTAAAACAAGTCCAAAGCAAAAGCTGAACTTGCAGAATTTAACTACGTCTAATCAAACATAGGTAAAACATAAAATTTTTGTGTGAAATAAATACTAATATGAAAAGAATAATGTCAATGTCTATTATCTGTAGACTTTTTACTGAAATGAATAAACCTTTACCTAATAAAGCAAGATATGGTATTCTTTGTCATTGTGACAATAGACCATAATATGTTAGGCCTACCTTGAAGGACTTTGTAAGTCACCATTATTACTATCTAGATCGTTATTAGAATCACTTTCACTCCTACTGTGCAAAATAACATATTCTGAAGCAAGGGCTAAGTATATAATTTCAAATAGTATTTATGAAATCATTCTAAATTAAATTTAAAGTTTATAATTTTTAAGAACTTGATAAAATGAAAAAATATATAATACATAAACATATTTTTACCACTTAAACCCAAACTGTTGCCCATAAATAAATTTCCATTATTTTTCCTGAAAAATTTTGCACCGCCTTTTATACTTATCAATTTATTTATTTGAGGTATTTTACAACAGAAATATTTTAAAGGGAATTGAAGAAGGCAAACTAAGAGGGGAATTCCGTTTTCTACTCAGCAAAATGAAACACCAATATTTTACTAGTTTGTTCCAATAATTGTTTAGACACATAGAAGCAACCCTTTATTACCAATTAGATAATCTAGCAAAGATTGGCTACTTGAGTTAATATCAAAGTTTGGGGAAAGAAGGGTTCAACTGTTGAAACCAAGTATAACATAATAATAATGGCTAAGCTTACAGTTATGTGTATAAATTGCAATTAATTTTTTATCACATAATTTATATTTATTTCTTAATCTTGTTGGTGTAATTTTACATCAGAATTGAAATCCTATGTACTAGTAATTTTAAATGAAACATTACATTGTTCCAGGTTAATCTTCACAAAAAACAGTTTATTTGGCAAATAGTAACCGACCACTCCCTTGCTCTAGAAGTTATTAAGTGTGCCCTTTGTCAGGGTTTTTCCAAAGATAAACTTTACAGTTGTGAGAATCGTCATGTTTTCTGTGCTAAGTGTAACCCAAGTGAATGTTGCAAATGTGCTTCCTTAAATTGTACTAATTTATCTTTACATGCTCTAAAGATGGACATACTTCCTTATCTTTCTTGTACAAGTTTTGAATGTTTAAGCGAGTCATCGTTGACGCCTATAGACCATGCTGAAAATTGTACGCTCCGTCTGATTTCATGCATATCTTGTGATTGGAGAGGACCTTTTGTTTTTCTAAAAACTCATCTACAAGAAAATCACAAAAACATCCAAATAGTTCAAAATAGACCATGTATTGTTAAAATATGTGATCAACTGAAACAACTTGAATTCTAATTTAATCAACTTGATCTTATAAACTACAAAGTTTGGATGCTTGATGACACTTTTGATTTGATCTTCCAGCGATATGTGAAAATAACACCTACTTATGTTTTATGTTTCAGTGTGACTTAAAAAAACCATTGAAAGGTTACTTTTTATCTGCTGTTATTAATCATGCGAAAGCTCAAGACAAAGCTGTGTGTAATCGATGCAACATTTTCTTAAAAACTGAAGCTTATGAGTGCTCAAATGGCCATAATATTTGTGGAAAGTGCAAACAGGGTACAGAAACTTGTTACATTTGTTCAGAAAAATTAACAAAAAATTGGATAGTAAATGATTTAGGCAAACATTTAGTATGTAAGAGTAATGCGTGCAGAAGTCATCAAATCTTTAGACGCCATCACCGAAAATGTGAAATGAGGCAAGTTTCATGTGCTTTTAACGACTGTGAATGGGAAGGCCCTTTATTAGTTCTCCTCGATCATATACGAAAAAAGCACAAACTTGTTCAAAGAGTTGAAAACCATAAATGTGTTGTTCGAGGTTTCAATGAACTCAAATTTCAAGGTGAAAATGTAACCTTAATAATACCCTTACTAACCCATAATTCTATCTATTGGAATTATGTTAAGATTGATTTTCAGGCAAAACAATTATTTTCATTTGTTAAATTTGGTGAAGCTGTAGTAACTCCTGTCAATAAAATATTCATTTTGAATTTAAAGAATACTAATAACCTTGAATTTGCGTACACTTATAAGGTTTACAAGAACGATGTGGATCAAGTTGACATATTTCAAAATAGAAAGTGTTTGATCATACCTTTCTCAATGCTTGAATATTTTGTCGACAAAGAAGATAATATTTGGTACACTTGTGAGATATCTACAATTGATAATTAAAAATAGAAGTTAAAAATACACTTGATTTTAAAGACATAAGTAATCATTATTATTGAAACTTTTGCTGGCAGTAAAAAAAATCTGCATATTAACTATGGTTAAAATTAGATTTATTTTCTATTTAAAAAATTGTATTACTATTCAGTGAAATAATAATTAATTAAGTACTAATTATAATATTTATAAAATGTGTAATGAAGTTACAATAGAATTTGAATATTTTGTTTTATATATTATGTTTATGATTAATAATTACCTACTAATAAATAATAGTTTTGTGTACGGCAATTAAATATGTAAACATGGTTATTCCTCAGCATTTAACTAAATGTTAAGGAGAATTATATTTTATTATGTACTGAAAATAATTAAACAAATTTCAATTAGAGGTCTACTAGTGTTTCTAACGTATTTAACCTAGAAATAATAAATGGTATTTTAAAATTATCTACATATCTGCGTTAATAATTTATAGCTCTTTTGTCTGTGTACAGTTCTCTAGATCTCTAAACTATAAACCTAGCCAGATAAAATTTGGCTGTAGGTATTCTTTAATGCAAAAGGGTGCCTGAATATATTTTTATTTTATTTATTCAGTAGAGTAGTTAATTAAAAATCAATAACTATTTTTGAATCGTTATTTTTCCATTTGAATAACACAGGAGTATAATATGAATTATTTTAAATATAATTTTACAGTACCTTATATTTTTCGACTCATCCGGTAGCCAGGGCCGTCCCTAGAGGAGTGTAGGAACCTGGGGCAAGCTTACATTGGGCACCCCCTACCGTACCGTTGAACTCATTCTATGGACTCGTTTTTATAAAAAACTATGTAGATACTAGTAATGAAGGTTTGGTAAATAAGAATAGAAACAAAATTGTCTGATGGCAGCACAAAGTGAACTTTATCCTCGGAAGCCAATACAAAATTTTTATCTGCAGATCGTGGCACCTGAGGCAGCTGACCCACTTGCCTCCCCCTAGGGACGGCCCTACCGGTAGCCATAGGGTTTACACCTATTAACTGTGTTTTAAATGTGTTATTGTTTTATGTGTTTGTGTGTTTTTACTTAATGTTTTGACGACCTTCATTCAACAATAGATCTGATGATGGAAAAGACATCCCGAAACTCGTCTAACAAATGAGATCACTGATGGAAAAATATGCTATTATATTACAATTTAGAGACCTGGATACTAAAACATTTATTTATTATTATTTTAAAGATACATGCAGGGCCACTTTTCCGAATAGGCACGCTAGGCACGTGCCTAGGGGTGCAAAGGATTTGGGGCGCCAAATTTTGAATACGAAAAAAAATTAAGAAGGCGGAAAATGATGCCGTAAGGTAACTGATAATTTATGAAGAAGAATGTTTAGGCCATGAAACTCCTTACGGCTGCCGGTTGCCGTCCATAGGTGGTGGATAATGGTAAGACTCTCTGACTCTCCAACAAAATCAAAAGAATAGTAATGATAGGAAAGAAAGAGAGTTAAGGGAAATTCTCTCCCGAACCAAAACTGGCAAATCAAGAACTCAAAAAGAAATGCTCTGCTGGGTTTTTTGGACCCCCTATTATTTGATTAGTATTCCACACATCCCCCCCAACCCCCCCCCCACCCCCGTAGAAATCAGGTATGAGGGGCGCAATTGTTTGAAGTGCCTAGGGCGCTAGTGAGGTTAAAAAAACGGCCCTGGATACATGTTACTTTATTAAGCATTAAGGGGAACCAGTGTGGGCTTTAAATACCAATCTTGGCACATTTGGAATAGTTTAACTTATATTTTAGGTAATATAAACTGTAAAATTTTTAGTAATTACATACTCAAACAATTTTGTTTCATATTATATAGAGTCTTTTAGTAGATGTATATTTCACAAAAGTACTCAAAATGTAAGTTTTTTTTAAAGTATTTGGGTCTCAGATAAGTTAACTAGTCCTAAAATAATTCTGCAAAAACATTGAGTTCAGTAGGATGTTAAGGTTTTAGGTTAACAAAGCTGGGATTACAATGGCAGCCATTTATTAGTATGTTAATATATTGCTATATTGAAACTGATGAACCCAATCAACTATACGTATATTAATATTTATTTGTTGCCATAGCAACTAATGTAGGCCTGCTCATAATGTTTAGGGTTAAAAATAAAAATGTAGGGATTTTTCTTAAAATTTATTATGGGTGATGGAATCTCCTGGGTATCTTATTATAATTATAAAGGGTTCATGCTGCGTGGCTTTGGCAGGGCCGAATTTAAAGTTTGGATGCTCCTAGGCATAAAAGTTTTTGCTGCCCTCTTCATACCATCGGAAGGGGGCCTATTGGTCCGATAATTTTCCTCAAGAAAATAATCTTTTATGACTATATTATCGTAATATTATTATGTATCATTGGCCTAATATTTTAAAATTTATGTTATTAATATATATTATATAATATTATTTATAATCTAGTTGTTTATTTACATTCCATAAAGCCGGATCCAAACGGAAAACTATGTCAACTTCCACTTCAAGTTGATCTTCAAAAACTGCCTGTGCCGGATCGGTTTCACTAACTTCCTCGAATTTAGAAGTGAAAGAAGAAACAGACGATAAATGTTCACTGTTGTTTATATTGTCATTCACAATTCCACAATCAGCAGTGCGTGAAAAAAAGGATGTTACTTTAGGACTTAACTTCAGGCTTTTTAACTTTTTCATTTCTTTTATCTTCCTTCGCGGGTTTTTTTAACTCTGCGTCAGTAGGTTTTAATTTATTGCCCAATATAGACGTAGACAGTACAATTTAAAAACACAATGATACTTACTTATTTTAACAAACTCTTGGCTGATTTATGGTGACTGTTCGTTTATTGTGACATAAATTAACATTAACATTGACCTTCCGCCCCGGCTCGTCCTAGCCACAGCCAATATAGAGACACTGATAGCGAAGCGTATCCGAGCAGCGGATTTCGATAGACCTGAGTCAAATGCTTTACTCCACTGTCTACGCGAGGATTTTGGGGTACTTCTATGGAACTTATATAATTGTAAGTGGTTTAATCTGCATGGTGCTGGGGACGGAATTTTCTCATATTTGAATCGTAGCTGCACTTCAAATAGTTTCAGAAATAAGGCAATTTTATATTTAACTTTGATTTCCTATAAGAAAAAGGGATTTTTGCAGTAACCCCCCCTCTCTCTCCCCTAACTTTTTGTAATGGTATAGGTCCCATTCGACATGACTTCTGAAAGAAAATATTCAATATTTGAATTGTTGCAGTACTTTAACGCGTTCACTGCTAAAAATAGGTCCATTATGTACCCCACATGCTAAAAAAATTTTTTTGTTTAAACCTTTCCTTGAGGTCTTTTTGTTTGAATTTAGATGTTATCTGTTGGTTTCCTTCTTCAAAACTACTTTTTTTTTTCATTTTTAATTTTGGGGGTACCGGTACTCCCTGCGCACACCGCGTCCGCTCTACCCGACGCACACTTACAAAATGTTATGTTTTTCTTTAATATCACATAAACCCTATTATAAATAATTAAGAATATATATTTACACAAATTTACAACCCTACCATTCAACCATAAGCATCATTTATTGACGTCTGCGGTAATTGTCAAAACAACCGACTACACAAAGTCCCGGATGTTCTGGACATGGCATACACTCATATTGAATGCTTTTTTTTTGCACAACCGACATTTCTTTTGTGAGGTTTGATTTAAATTTGGTTTTAATTTTGTTATTTTAGTAATTGTATGGCCAGCAGATTGAAACAAAGGACTAATAAATAGAGGGGTGCGCGAACTTAAAAATACACGCAGAAAAAGAGCTGTAAAAATTAGGCGGGATGCACGAACTAAAAACTACACACAATTGATACTCTCTAGTTAGTTACTGAATAAACAAACTTAACATCAACTTACTTCTTGCAATGTCAAGGACACACTAAACAGAAAAACTTTGAAAATACGTTGGGGGTACCGGTAATCCGTGCGCATACGAATAGACACCGCTAGACGTACCGGTACCCCCGCCGCAGTGAACGTGTTAAATAGTATTTGATATAATGCAATTTTATATTTAACTTTGATTTCCTAAGAAAATAGGATTTTTGTAGTACATCCTTTTCTAAATAATTTTTTGTGATAATATGGGAACCATTCAACAAACGTCAGAAACAGATTATTCCCATATTTGACATATTGCAGTAACTGAAATTGGTTCGGAGTAACTGCAAAGTTTTGAAGCATAAGTTACTCATTAATAAAACATACAATTGATTAAAAGATGGTCAAAAAGTTTTGGTAAGAAGACTCAAGACTGGGCAGACCAGTTAGAGAGGTAAGCAACAACCACAATACTTACAAATACTTACAATACTTAAGAAGTGTATGGTGGACTAAGAGCTTAAAGGGCTGATGGACTTGTGGATGAACAGACTGTGCAGCCATTATCAATGCAAACAAGTAAGAGTATGGTAAAAATATAGTTATGCTCAGCAAACAAAACAGTATCCTTTCATCCTAAGTTATGGGTCCAATACCACTGATTCACTCACTCATTCATCACAGTATCTCAAAAACCATACCACCTAGGAACTTGAAATTTGGTACACATATTACTCATAGGCACTATAGGCGCACTTAGAAAGGATTTTTAAATATTTGGCCTGTAAGGGTTGAAACAACCCCTAAAACAATAAATATTGTTTATTATATATCTCAAAACCCCTAGCTTCTAGGAACGTGAAATTTGGTACACATATTTGACATAGGGGCTAAAGGCATATTAAGAAAGAATTTTTAAATATTTGACCTGTAAGGATTGAAATAACCCCTAAAACAATACATATTGTTTATTAGATACATATCTCAAAACCCATACCTTCTAGGAACGTGAAATTTGGTACACTTATTTGCCATAAGGGCTAGAGGTGAATTAAGAAAGGATTTTTAAATATTTGGCCTGTAAGGGTTGAAATAAC
>JAGFPH010001683.1:68149-89773 GCA_018207615.1 Philaenus spumarius
ATATATCTCAAAACCCCTACCTTCTAGGAACGTGAAATTTGGTACACGTATTTGACATAGGGGATAGAGGTGCACTAACAAAGGATTTTTAAATATTTCCTAAAACAATAAATATTGTTTGTTATACATCTCAAAAACCCTATCACCTAGGAACGTAACATTTAGTACACATATTTGTCACATACGCTAGATACGCACCAAGATAGGATTTTAAAATATTTGGTCTTTAAGGGTTGATACAACCCCTAAAACAACTTCTGTTAGCTATAACCAAAATCTATAAAATTATAAGGGTTTATGAAGATATCTAAAGAATAAACGTATAAAAACATGGTTAAAATACAAAAATTTGGACGATTTTTAAACAAATTTGAAGTTAGCGGCCTTTTTGTGAGTTTATCTTTAGAGATTCGGAAAAAAATCAAGAAAATAATTTTTTAGAACATCAAATTTGCTACCCTCTAAATGTTATTAGTTTTTCAATTCGACTTACGGCCACAAACTGACTTTGGAAAAAGCTTACACTGAGAGAAACGGTGCGGCCGCAATTTTTATTTAAGGGGTTAAAAATGAAAAAGAAGTACATATACATCGCTTGGCCTAGGAATAAGGAAGGGATCATGAACGGTCAAGGCATTTGGCCGTAATCGTGAGACAGACAGACACACAGAGGAAATGCCAAACGGTCTGCGTAGAAAGAAACTTTCTAATTAATTTGTCCTGTATTGGTTTATTACAACGCATTTAGAGTGGCGAGCAGGCTGCGCATGTGCAGGAAAGTCTGCCTCCCACCAACGCCAGTCTCAGTCACATAGTAAAAAAAGTACAGTCAGTGTCAAATCTGCTGAGACGTGTGAGGCTGTGTTGTATATTTGGTGTGTAAAAAGCCATCGTCTATAGACTTTACTGTACGCCACGCTGCCTAGCCTCGGTAGGGGAAGTGTGGTAGGATAGGTACTCCGTCTCTCTCGCACTACCCTCCCTACATGCCATTCTGATTGATTGTATCTATACTACAAAGGGGTATACCGCAAAAACTAATCAACTGACCTCTGCCCTCCCCCACCCCTCCTTGCCCTGCCTTTAGTGAGTAGACACAACGTAGTCGGAGCTCAGTTAAGTTCATGGTCCTGACCAGTACAGACAGACGTTCTGATCTCTGATTATTGTATTATTGCTTAGAGTTCTGCCTTCTATTTGAAGAAAAATTTCCACTTCACCGCCACTACTATCAGGGTTTCTTTTTTATTCAGACCTTTCAAACCTCCACATTATTTGACGGTATCTACATTTTCAACAAGTTTGTTTGCAATATCTCTACCGTTTCAGTTTCCGTAATTGTGCTGTTTTTTAATTTGCTGGGAATCCTGATCACTTTATTGTATACAAATTTTTCACCTGTTTATGTTAAAAGGTATCTGCAAACTATTTAAACTTTTCTAATAAATATTTTTAGTTCCAAAATGATCAGATCATGGCTTTTTTCAATCCACTTCTTGCAATTCCTTTTTAGATTCAGTTTAGGTCAGCGCTCTTTAACTTCATTAAAAGGAGTGTTTTTATCGTTTCTATTTATAACTCTTCAGTCTTCCCATTTTGTTACATCCACACTTATTCAATATTTCAAATTGTGCAGTAATGGCTTTAAAAACTGAAGAAATTGATGGAGTGGCAGTTCCTCACCGAGTCAAAAATATCACAGGGGACGGTGCTTGTCTTTTCTCCTCTCTATCATACTTGGTCCACGGTACAGCTTCATTGACGTTTCGAGTGCGCCATGTCTCCAACAACTGGCGCAGGCTTAAGCCATATACTTTGACCACAAATCAAGTACCTTATAGCAGTAAACAAATTTGTTACTGACATGTAGAAACCTTACTTCTATGGCACTTTCTGTGAATTCATGGTGGCTGCAAAGGTGTTCCCTTACAAGTTTGAGCTGTTTCGTGAAGGGAAGCAATTAGCCTGCTATAAAGAGGAAGTTGAGGGGGTTAAAGTTCTCTGGTGATGACATGGAAGGCCACTTCGATGTACTTATTCCTTACGAGCAACCCACAAACCTTGCTTCACCAGTAGCTTCGTCCCCAACTACTCTTCCTTCAGCTTTCCGGTCACAAGATAGTTGTTCTGAACCTGGCCCTTCTCAAATCGGCTTTTCTCAACCAGGCCCATCCAAAGTTGTTTTCCCCGAATCTGAACAAGTTGAACCTAGCCTTTCTGAATTTAATCCCTTGAACCTAGAATCTACCTTCGTTCTTAGTTCAGACGAGTCTACTTCAACATTGAACTCAACTTATCAATCTAAAAGTAAAAAACGTAGGAAACAATTCACAGATTTAGTTAGCAAAAAACAAGTAAGGGAATCATCTGTAAAATATAGTCAAACATCCAGAGGTCAACAGGGAAGCTGTTAAGAAATACAGAGAGAGCCACCCTAAAGTTAACAGAAAGGCTGTTACGCATATACTAAGAATCACCCTGATATTAATAGGGCTGTACACAAGTATAACAAAACCCATCCTGAAATCCATAGAAAGGCTTCAAAAAAGTACTCAGAAAATAATCCTCAGGTTAATCGCTTAGCTGTAACAAAACACAATGAAAGACTTTTAAGGGAAAGGTTACAGCCATGAACAGTGAAGAAACATTTAGGTTACAAGTATGACCCAAAAACTGAATATGCAAAAGACAAAACAGTCGATATTGGACAACGGACAACTTGAAATTGGTGTCATGCTGTAAAATGGAAGGACGAGAGCCCTGGCATGTGCTGCAGTAACGGAAAATTCCAAGGGAGGACCCTTTCAAAAATATCCTGAACCCTTGCTCAGCCTCCTTACTCACGAATATCCTGAGGCTGAGCATTTTAATAATATTAGAAAATGCAACGGTTGTTTCCAAATGACGTCGTTTGGAGAAACAGAGATAAAAGAGGGACATTACATGTCAACATTTAAGTTACAAAGAATAGGGAGTTTGATGCCTGGAACACATCAGCAGCCGTCTTTCCTTCAGATATATTTTGATGGTGATGACAACTATGAAAGAGACATTCACTGTCTTCCAGCATAAAGAGACAAAATGTCAAGCCAGCATTGATTGGTAGGCCAACTCCAGAAAGTTTTTCATAAACATAACAAGTATATCAAGGACTTCAAAGCTGCTGTTGAGTCTGTTCCCAAAGATCTACAAGATTTTCAGGTAGTTATCAGTGCTGACAAAAAGCCTTTGAATACTCACAGCGGACGTTACAATACTCCTACTACTAACGAAATTGCTGTCTTGATTGTTGGCCAGGTGTTTGAAAAGCGACACATCGTTCTCCACGGCAGCGACAACAAACTTATAAGAATCAGTGAGCTCCATGGAGCATATGATTCTCTTATGTTCTGCCATGGAGAAGATGCGTATTGTATCAACATAACTCAGCGTGACCCAAACACCAATACACCACTTGAGAAAACTGTGTCTGCAGCTGATTTCTACTGTTATATGTTGATGGAACGAGAAGGCGAAGAACCTTTTTCACTTTTGTTTCGTAATCTCCTCAACCAATTTTTGGTTGATATGTACGCAAAAATAGAAACAGAAAAACTTAACTTTATTCGACACAACCAAAAAAAGTTGAGAAGTGAAGACTATATTCACTTGGAGGATACCATGAAAAAAGCTGATGGTCAGGTATCGGAGCTGGTAGTGGTAAGATGGTAGTGCGCCATCAAGCTCCACTGGAGGACCTCGCTACATGCATGAGCGTACTCAAAATGCTATGACCTATGTCCGCCATATTGGTTGTCCAGATATGTTTATAACTTTTACGTGCAACACAAAATGGTCAGAAATATGTGAATTGCACAAGGAAGGTCAGAACGCTCAGCAAAGACATGACTTGGTAGCGCGGGTTTTATACTTAAAGGTGAAGCAGTTGATGAAGCTCCTTACCAAAGGGCATATATTCGGGTAATGTAGTTGTCACATGTTCTCCATAGAAAGGTAAAAAAGAGGCCTTCCCCATGTGCACATTCTCCTATGACTGGAAGAAAAGATGAAACCAGACATGATTGACAAAGTTATTTGTGCAGTGATACCTGACTCAGAGCTAGACCCTGCCCTCCATGAGATTGTCAAGTCATGTGGTGCTCTCAACAGAAACTCGCCCTGTATGGTTAACGGATACTGCAGCAAGAAGTATCCCCGTCCTATTCTGAGAGAAACACAGACTGGAGATAATGGTTATCCTAAATACCGCAGGCGTTCTCCTTCAGATAGCGGATTTGTAGTTGACATCAACGGGGTAAAGTTTGACAATCAATGGGTGGTACCTTATAACCCTGCCGTGTCTCGCTCCTTCTCAGTTCATATTAACGTCGAGTATTGCAACTCTGTCAAGTCCATCAAATATATTTGCAAGTACTTCAACAAAGGGTCCAATCAAGCAGCCTTCAAAGTCGAAAATGAACTTGATGAGTTGATAAGGTACGAGACAGGGCGCTACGTAAGTACTTCCGAAGCTGTCTGGCGAATCCTTTGCTTTCCCATACACGATCGCTATCCCCCGTCATGCATCCAGCAGTTCATCTTGAAAATGGCCAGAGAGTGTATTTTAACAAAGAAAATGTCATTGAAAGGCTAAATAACCCTCCAAAAACTACACTTTTGGGCTTTTTCGATCTCTGTAAAGCTGATGCGTTTGCAAGAACTCTCCTTTACTCTGAAGTTCCGTCATATTTTGTATGGAAAAACAAT
The DNA here is from genome assembly GCA_018207615.1 of Philaenus spumarius. Taxonomy (NCBI): domain Eukaryota; kingdom Metazoa; phylum Arthropoda; class Insecta; order Hemiptera; family Aphrophoridae; genus Philaenus; species Philaenus spumarius. The sequence goes on from JAGFPH010001683.1 coordinate 72,896, forward strand.
ACATTTTGTAGAAGGAAGCAAGGGAAATCAGTGCCAGGATATCCAGGGGTGAAAAAAAAATCAGGTTTTGAGCAGGGTATACACTGTTCACCCTAATAACTCTGAGTGCTATTTTCTACGCCTTCTCCTACATGAAATTAAAGAGCCTAAGTCATTTGACAATCTTAAGAATGTACATCGAGTTGTTCACCAAACGTTTTAGTCTGCATGTAGTGCTCTTGGGTTTCTAGAGGATGACTCTCATTGGAATCGAACATTAGAAGAAGCTTCACTCTCAGACTCCCCACCCAAGGTCTGTGAATTACGCGCCATCATGTTAGTGTTTTGCCAAATAAGCAGCCCTCTCACGATATGGGAAAAACACCGCGGCAGTTTGGCGGACGATGTAAAAAGATCGATGGAGAGAGGAGTTTGGGGATGTGCAGCAGGTTATGGATATTGTGTACAACAAATGTTTGGCTTTACTTGAAGATTTGGTGTATTCAATGTCTGGCAACTGTCTCCAACAATACGGTCTTCCTACACCACTTCACGAGCAGGTGTCCATAACAAACAACCTGGAACGCTCCTGGTGGTACTGGAAAAACATTTTTGATAAATTTGTTATTAGCCAAAAAAAGAAGTGAGAAAAAGATTGCCTTCGCAGTTGCATCCTTTGGCATTGCTGCAACATTGCTTGACGGTGGGAAGACGGCTCATTCTGCTTTTAAGTTGCGGGTTGTGGAGTTATAGTTGCAAGCAAGGACAAACCACGCTTACATGTATTGATTGTGATCTAGTACCAGTGGCTTCGATCACAAAAAAGAAAAAGTAAATGAATATCGGGTACAATAATTGTGTTTTAAATCAAATCTGACAAAAGATATGAATTTCCTGGCACAAAAATCCGCTGCATAGTGAGTTTTATCCAAATCTATCAATGTTTTCCCAACAATCAATGTTTTCATACATGATCAGCTGTGCGATGGTAAGCGCTAACAATTGTGTTTTCCATCAGTTTGCAGAACGCAATGATTAAAATTCATGATTCGAATCGCATCCAGCCCCCCCTTCCGTCCAGCTGTGTTAAAAATGTTATATTTCTGCCTAAATTTTACCTAAAGTAATGGTTACATAAAGGCGAAATTGTTCCATTCTATCCCTAAGATGCAAATAATCCAAATTCAAATGGTTTTATTTTTTAAATAAAACTTATAAATAATATGTACCAAATTTCAGCTTCTAACTTTATAGATATTAAGGTAAGGTACCCAAATATCATCCCCCTAAGCAAATTTTGTAATTCTGAAAACTAGAGTAGAGTTAAAAATTAATTTAAGCAGCTCTACTCTATAGCTCTATAGGCTAGAATCATAACTGTGCAATATTAATTACCCTTACCCCTGAATAAGCAATAACTAAAGTAACTCAATTAGTTGTTCAAATTTCAAAAAATTGATCCTATTCCGTCCCCCTAGTCATAAATAGTTCTTAAATTATTTAGAGTCTGGAACATTTGGAAAAATTAAAGATAGCTTCAACAGCATAATTTATTTACATTGAAATAATTCCAGAGATACATGAACTAATTATGGCTTACCGTAACTTACTTGTAAAATATGAAAATATGCAAAAATGTAAAATTATCAATAACAACAAAATTTGATACGAAGTTTTTTTTTATTCTTGATAAGGATGAACACATTTCGTGACACCATTTGAATCATTTGCACTTACTCCATTTTTCTCCTTATATCCGTAAGGTCCTAAATCCGTCCCCGGAACGGGTTTTAGATTCTTGAGGGGGACGAATATTTAAGACTCAAACTATGTAAAACATGGCAGCTTCTCCTAGGCTAACGATGAAACTTGATGAACATTTGAGAGCCTTAACAGGAAAATAATGTCCTATTCTACAAGTAACAATCATACACTGCCAAAAAAAAACTTATTACAGAATACACTTCTAAAGTTGAATCAAAACTATAAGCACCTTTTTCTTAAAATAATTTCTAAAAAATACTGCACTAAAATTACAGACTTCCTCACTTTCACACTGCCATAAAAACTGGGCGATACCGAAATGTTTTATGCGATTTCTAACAGGTGTCAGTACTTTCCACAAGATCTGCCTTAGGGGACTAATCTAGGCAAGGGGGCTGATTTTGGTCACTTTACCTTAATATAAATTATGTTTTATATACCTACTGTTGTTACGTCTCCGACCTTACATTCTGTAATTTTCCTTAACCACTAGTTACAACTTCTGCCTACCTTCACCAACTTCCAAATAGTTTCCCTTTTCTCCGCCAGACGCCACCTGCGTACAGTATCTACTCCGGGCATAGCTCGCAATCAAGCGGATTCCTTATCTCATATACAACAGCTGACTCATTCTATAGACCGTTTAACCTTGCTTCTTTAGAACTTTCGAGAACCGAGTCCGCCATCACTTACACTACAGGAAAGTCCGACTTGTCATGTCGCTGTAAATTATTGTCGTGGATTAATTCCTTAAGTTTTTTTGTCGCGAGTTATGCGGAAGGCCAATTAACATGCATTTGTTATAAGCCTTTACTTTGTGGATACCAGGTATGAATGTTTTAGCTTTACCTTGATAATTATGAAATATTTACTTGTAAAATTTAATAAGGTTATTTCCACCTTTGGCTTATGAATAACTTTCCTAACTCATTTTGTTCGATTTAATAGAGAAACCTATGTATTTCATTTTTACTACAGCCTAATTTTAAAATGCAAATCTTACAGCCTACAAAAACTTTAAAGCTGATACTATGTTGGTTACTACTAAAGTCTTAACATATTTCAAACAAAACTAGCCTAAACTGTTCTGTATTAATTAACTGTAACTGTGTAGTTTTCTGCAGTATAACCAGAATATTGAAAACTTTTAATGAGCTATAAGCATAATATTACTGATATAGATATTATGTAACTAAACAAGAACATTTTTATGTAGCCATGTGCTTTGGTTAACATGTAGAGACAGTCTTATGCAACATGACACATGTTGTACTAACTATTACAATCTTTAAGTAGCAATTTGTCACCTTGTGCTACAAATTTTAATAAAACAGCCAACTCAAAGAACTATCAGTTTTATGCTTATTTAAATTAGCTGCAAGTTTTCCAAAAAGGAATTGTTATTTATGTTATGCAGTTACACTGGTTCAACTCCAGGGAATATTTAACCATACAATGCCATAAGCTACACCACAGCTACGCCTTGAAAAGGCCTACTTTCCAACAGGACTTTAAAAACAATAAAAATTCTTATATCTACAGTGCTTTAGTTACAGACAGAAATTAATTTAAAATATGAACGATCTGCAGTTGTTTTTTTGTGTTAAATGTTAAACAGGCTGTATTTTGAAAAAGTAATTTTGTATATGTGTACTATATAGGATATGTTTGTATTTAATAATTGGGAGGAGCAAGCTAGCACATTTCGGACCTTAGCCCTAAGGGCTGCATATTAGAAATTTTATACCTTTTTTTTTATATATAGAGAGACGTCTCATAATTAATTTTGTTTATTTATTAATTATTTATAATTAGCTTTAAAGTTGGCCAACGACATATATATATTTATTCTTAAACAAATCCATGGTATCTCGTGTTAAAACTTTGTAACTTGTTAATCTTTTCTGTGTAAATTCTGTAATTATTATTAAAAGGGAGGGTTTTTGATTTTTATTTTTGGGGAGGGCTTTTAAATTCAACTTAATAAAATATATATGTATTCTTTTAAATCTGAAACTTTTCTTGTATTAAGGGCATATCAATAATTTCATTTTTTTTGTATTAAGGGCATATAAACTTTTTATTTTGGTTAATAAAGCCAAAATTTACATCTAATTCTATGGTTTATTGAGTTAACCTTTAGGTATCTTGTGTATTGTGAGTAATAAGCTGAAACATTCCTACGTTTGGTGATATTTAAATTCTAAGGTAAGTTTTGAACAGTACCAATCTATGTGGCCCAGTATTGCTTCCGTTCCCTTAATTATTCTTTTGTAAGATTGGTACACTGTATATGGGTTTACATCAAGAAACTTAATCACAGTTAACAAAAAATGCGTTGGTTTGTTTTTTCTTATAGTACCATTTAAGAAATAAGTGTAATAAATTTGAGCTCTCTAGGTTAAAGAAAAGTATGAGAATTATTATTTATTGTTTTATGGGTATTTTTCAATTTTCACCCTTAGACGCAAGTAATCGAAATGCTAGTGCGTTAATCTTCCAATTTACCACTTATCAAACAAATGTGTCAAAGAACAGCTCTTTAGTTTCATGGGAAGAATAACAATTTGTTTTTTATATGTATCTTGTAACGAAAAATTATAGTAATTGCATAAAAAGGCAATTTATTATTTTTTTAAGTCAGTGCGTGCATAAAGCGTGAAGTGTCCCCAGCGAGCTCGCGGTGCGCGGAGTCACGCCGATATTTAAAGTTCAACCATAATTTTTCTATTTCATATTATTACTAGAAACTCTCCAAAAAACTGCCTTGAGCTATATTTTAATACAAAATTGATTCAAAAGTCAAACTCGAAAATTTGTCACTCAACTTTTACGGCCGAAGGTTGTAACTCATGAATGTATGAATTTGTTCTTTTTTAATTCATAACTTTATTCAGAATTTGTTTAAAGACTTGAGAGTCAGGTCTCATTTTATTCAAAAATGTATAAAGTTTATTCAGTAAACATTTCAAAAGGATCCATTGAAATCGGCCGAAGTTATAGCACGTTAAAAATGTCCAAAATCATTAACAAATTTGTTTCGCATTTTAGGTTACGATTGCATTTTTGACAATGTTCCACCATTTGCAGCTTAAAATAAACTTCATATTCGAATTCAGCATCCTCAAAAACATAAAGTAAAACCAAATTTAGCCATTCACCTACCGTGGTCAGTATCTCGTTAAATAAACGTTATTTTAGGGGTTAGCCGCTCGCCTATATAACAAACAATATTATTATTTCAGGGGTTGTTTCAACCCTTAAAAGCCAAATATTTTAAAATACTTACTGCGCCTCTAGAACATAATATGAACAATATGTGTACCAAATTTCACATTCCTAGGCGTTATAATTTTAGAGATATAAAACAATTATTAATATTTATTGTTATAGGGGTTGTTTCATCCCTTAAAGACCAAATATTTTAAAATCCTTTCTTAGTACGCCTCTAGGGCCTATGAGCAATATATGTACCAAATTTCACGTTCCTATAGGTGGTATGGTTTTTGAGATAGGTACTGTGATCAGTGAGTGAGTGAGTGGGATTTCGATTTTATGTACAGTACTATAGCTGAATACCCGTGCTTCGTTCGCTACAGGTATTTTTTTTTCATCACTATGATTCATAATTAATTTTAATATTTTTCTCTAGTTTTCTTTCATCTATGATTTCATGAAAGTGAATTATAACATGTCTTTTCAATTAGTTTGGTAGTATTTATTATTCACTGGCTGCCCGTCAATCATCTTCGTCTCGGTATGTGTGCCGAATAAATTAAATCTATAAAAAAATTAAAACATCAGAGCGTAGAGAGTCTTCTTTTTCAGCCGCTAAATCTACATACTGGTAAATCACAGTCTTAGCTAGATGTTTGCAGATCACCCAGATACGTCTTTAATATGCGACTGTATAGATCGGGATTGTTTTGATCAGCTTACGTCTAAAATATTTTCTTAAATTAATAAGTGACAAATTTAAGCTCTCTAGTTTTAAGGAAAGAATATCAATTAATACTTATAGTTTTTAGGGGTTGTTATTACATTTTCAACCCTTAGCAGCGTGTAACAAAATGTAATACTGGTTTATTTTTCATATGTATTTTGTAAGAAATAAATGTACAAAATTTCAGCTCTCTAGCTTTAAGGAAAGTATAAAAATAAATATTTATTGTTTTTATGGGTTATTACATTTTTACAACCTATAGCAGCACGTAACAAAATATAAAACTCATTTTCTTTTTATGTGTTTTGTAAGAAATAAATGTACAAAATTTCAGCTTTAATGTAAACAAACAACATTTATTGTTTTAGGGGATGTTTCAACCCTTAAAGGCTTAAAGGCCAAATATTTTAATATCCTATATTAGTGCCCTTCTAACGCCTACGAACAATATGTGTAAACAATATTTCACGTTCCTTGGCGGTATTAAATTAATATTTATAGATATAGGGGTATTATTACTAAATTTCACCCCTTAGCAGAACGTGATAAAACTTAAAACTGGTTTATTTTGTTATATGTATCTTGTAAGAAATAAATGTACAAAATTTCAGCTTTCTAGCTTTAAAAATGTATGACAAACAATGTTTATTGTTTTAGGGGTTGTTTCAACCCTTAAAGGCCAAATATTTTAAAATATTTTCTTAGTTCGCCTCTCCTCATATTATTAGCAATATGTGTAACAAAATTTACGTTCCTAAGCGGTATTCAATTAATATTTATAGTGTTAGGGGTTGTTACCCTTAGCAGCATTTCACCCCTTAGCAGAACGTGACAAAATGTACAACTGGTTTATTTGTTGTGAGAAATAAATGTGCAAATTTTCAATTCTCTAGCTTTAAGTAAAGTATAAAAGTGTATTTTTATCGTTTTTATGGGTTGTATCACGTTTTACTTTTTATATGTATTGAGTAAAAACAAATGTAAATTTTTTTAGTTTTCTAGCATTAAGAAAATTATAACAAACAATACTTATTGTTTTAGGGGTTATTTCAACCCTTAAAAGTCATATATTTTAAAATTATTTCTTAATGCGCCTATAGCGCCTATGACAAAAAATACGTGTACCAAATATCACGTTCCTAGGCTGTATTTTTTTTTTAATATATAACAAACAATACTTATTGTTTTAGGTTTTGTTTAACCCTTACAGTCCAAATATTTTAAAACACTTTCTTAATGAGTATCTAGCCCGTATGAAAAATGCGTGTACAAATTTTCACGTTCTTAGGAGGTTAGGTTTTTGGGATACATAACAAACAATATTTATTATTTTAGGGGTTCTTTCAAACCTTACAGGAAAATCTTTTCTTAGTGCACTTCTAGCCCCCTATGGCAAATACGTGTACCAAATTTCAAATTTCTAGGCGGTAGGGTTTTTGAGATATATAACAAACAATACTTATTGTTTTAGGGGTTGTTTCAACCCTCAGAGGTCAAATATTTTAAAATGCTTTCTTAGTGGACCTCTAGCCCGTATGAAAAATGAGTTTACCAAATTTCACGTTCCTAGGAGTTAGGGTTTTTGAGATATATAACAAACAATATTTATTTTTTTAGGGGTTGTTTCATCCCTTACATGCCAAATATATTAAAATCCTTTCTTATTGCGCCTCTATATGACAAATACGTGTACCAAATTTCACGTTCCTACGTGGTAGGGTTTTTGAGATAAATAATTTAAAAAACATTTGTTTGTTTTAGGGGTTGTTTCATTTAATATTTATAGTTTTAGGGATTGTTACTAAATTTTCACCCCTTAGCAGCACGTAACAAAATGTAAAACTGGTTTACTTTTTATATGTATCTTGTAAGTTATGAAAAGTTTACAAAATTTCAGCTTTCTGGCTTTAGTGCGCCTCTAGTGCCTATGAGCAATATGTGTACCAAATTTCAAGTTCCTAGGTGGTATGGTTTTTGAGATACTGGATCAGTCAATGAGTGAGTGGGTTTTGGATTTTATATATATAGATATAGATGTCGTGTATAATCAAAACGAGAAATTATGTGTGTTTTATATATATATATATATGTATATATATATATATATATGTATATATATATATATATACATTTTATAATAATGATCTTTTCGATAAAACTACATTTTATATAAAAATTGTGATATTTTATATTATCTAAAATAAACCACTTTATTCACTTACCTGTTACCACAAAAGCACACACAAAATAGTATTATGCACTATCTTTAGCAAGATAATTTCTTGAGTTGAACTTTGTTCGCCGTACGGATCTGGATCGTAGCCTGGTTAGCAATCTAGCTAAACAGAATCTTCTAGCTTCTATCTTTGTATCTTTTGAGGGAAAGTGAATTGAGTGTTAATTTTCTTATTTATTATTGACTTTGAAAAAGAAATGTCAAGAAAAATTAGCAAAAATTGTAAGACCTGGTGCTTTAGTAAAGTGCCGGTTATTTATCAATAGATTAGTGTTATAAAGCGTGAGTATGTTTCTCTTATAATATGAAACTACAATTTGTTTAGGCTAGGCTTGGGTGCCATTGTTTGCAACACTATGGCAGTTGTTTATAAATAAACAAGTTATCAGATAATTTTAAGTTTACTTGCCTTCTTCGCCAATTAATATGGGTTTAAGATAGTTATTGTTCTTATTATTTTAGGAAGGTTATAATTCTGGTATTTTTTGCATGTGATTTGAAGAAGTGGTAGGCCTACTTTTATTTTGGGCCTAACTCAATTTGTTCCAACTTGATAATAGGACTAGGCTAAAGTTTATTTATAATTGATTTATAACAGTTTTTGAACTGTCTTTTCATGGTAAATTTTATTGTAGGTGAATATAAACTTGCAATTTTAGTACTTTTTATATTTGAATGTTTTATAGGCTATATCAAAGCCCACTAAAGAATACCGTTGCGAGGCGGCCAATAGCATGGGCGCGCAGCGTTGCCATATCTATAACCTCGAACACTCCCGGTATTTACCGCTCGAGGCTTGATCACACAGTTTAAAGAATTATAAATGCGTTGAGTCAGCCGCAGTCAGTTAGAAGAGTGGGAAGGACGTGACAACGTCGCACTACGGCGATTGGAGCGTTCAAGGTCTCGGTGTACACAAGCCCGTTCCTCAACGGTATTCTTTAGTGGGCTTTGATATAGGCCTAATCACTATTTTGTATGTTAACCATATTAACCTGTAACACCTATTATTGAAGAGCTTTTGCTAAAAACTAGGGTTTATTACAAAGATAATCAATATTGTACATCCTAAATGATATATTTGCCTTAATTATTTTAAAAATATTGACATGTTTTCTTTTTGTTTAAAACTATGAAGCATCCATTTAAATGCCTAGATTCATAGGCTATGCAAAAGGTGAAATTTTCCATTACGACCCTACACCATATTGTGTAGGCTATACGCAAGAAAATGCTCTAATAGATAATTCAGAATGTAATGTTCACTTCTGTTTCTAAACGTCTTAAATAAATTAAAACAGAAAATATGATTACCACAACCAAATTTAAAGTAGGCCTACCTAATTAATTATGAACACAAAATAAAACACTTTAAACTTAAACTCATTTCACAACTTATTTAACTCGGGGAAATACTAGACGTATCTTTTCAATGACATCGGATTGCGCAAACGAGAATGTAAATAAACATGATTGCTGGACTCCGCTATTCCTACAACTTAACTTTACTTAATAAAATAGGCCTAAACATGTAGCAAAACAGCAACAGACACAATTATTTTCACTTTATAAAATTTTGTAATAGGAAAATTGGCCTACTACGTAATGTTTACTGTACTTTACATTAAACTACAAACTAGAGATATATTCAATATACATCGATGTTCACGATTTGATCAATCAATCGGTTGGATTTGGTTGAGGTTGAATCAATCGGTAAAATGTAGGACGTCGTGACCAAAGGTTTTCGGAAAATTTCTTCATTTTTTATGAAAGAACATGTTAAACTGACTGTAAAAACAACAAAAATATCCTGGGGAAATAAAAGTTATAGAAAATACGAGAGAAATAAAAGTAAAAAATATAGAGGGTAACTTTGTCAGTATTTCTTGATACTTTAACACTAAATAAAATAAATAAATCATTTAATACACCAAACAATATAAAAGCAATAACTGAATGAAAGAAATCACAAAAATATACGTGAATTTGCTAAATAACTTTCCAAGACTTAGTTTAAAAACAATAATAATTATTATCCTTAATAAATTACATTGAATACCAATAAAAATTCAAAAACGATAATTTCTTATTTGTCAACGTTGCCACATTGAACATAAAAAATTGTAAAAGATTACGTCACAGTAATCGCAACATTTTATTAGTACCGGTAACGTATATTTATTAAAAAAAAAATAGCCTGAAGGGTTCTAACTTACACTCTCTAGTCTTAGTATTTTTCTAGTATAGGCCTATGTAAACAAATATAAGTTTGTAATATTTCATAGTTTACTAAAAAAGGGTTTTAATTTCTAAACATACCTTATATAATAGCTTTTATAAAAAAATTGCCTGAAGTTCTAACTTACAGTAGGTATCTAGTCTTAGTAGGCCTATGTTTCTAGTCTGTAATAAATATACAAAAGTTTGTATTTCTAGTATTATATAGGAGGCACTGGGTACTTTCTACTCTAGTTGCAACCAATCTGGTAACCCTGTTCCCTGCCTGTTCCTATCGCATAAGGTACAGTCCCCTGAACAAAGAGCAAAATTGATAGGAAGCTCCTGATAAATGATTTTTTCACTATCCGTGTAAGGTTTTTGTGCAATTTCTCCCACTCATAAGCCCGTGTGCAATTTTTGAGCTATATCTTTCAAAAGGTAATTAAATTTAGTACAATCCTATGTAAAGGTAGGGCCTAATTCAGGTACAGTCCCCGGAACAAAGAACAAAACTGATAGGAAGCTCCAGATAAATATTTTTTTTTCATTATCAATGTAAGGTGGTAATTGGGCAATTTCTCCCAATCATAAACCCGTGTGTATTTTGTGAGCAATATAATTCGAAAGGTAATTAAATTTACTTTAATCCTGTGAAAAGTTATTTCAAATACAGTTTCCGGAACAAGGAACAAAATTGATAAGAAGATCCCTATAAATGTTTTTTTTCATTATCAATGTAAGGTAATTACGTAATTTCTCCCACTCATAAAGCCGAGTGCAATTTGTGAGCTATATCATTCTAAAGGCAATTAAATTTACTATAATCCTGTGTAAAGGTATGTGTTTGGAACAGTTTCCGGAACAAGGAACAAAACTCATAGGAAACTCTCATTATATAATATACCAGGCCTGCAGAATATGTCCGAACGCCCGAACGAGGTTCGGGGGAAATTTTGGCCGGGGAAAAATCCAACAAAGATAAGAAAAATTTAATTATTTTGGAGAAAAATAGATAAGAAATGAATGGGAACAAAGATCAGTTTAATCGCTTTGTATGATACATATACAAACACACGCACACAATGTGTGTTGTCTGTTCTCTGTTGCAAGTCGGACAGGGTTCCTATTTAATTTTCACCGCACAAAATATCGTATGGTGGAGCCGCGATACGACATTAATCTTCACCGCACAAAATATCGTACGGCCGAGCCGCCGATACGATATTTTTCTGCCGGTTGATGAATGGCAGTTTCCTGATTCTTGACGGGCGTTCAAATACATTCGTTGGATATTAATTAGAATTAAATCATATTAAACCAAATTATACGATACTTAATGTATCTAGGTATTACCGATGTTTTTTAATTTTCTTTTACCGAATTTCGAAATCAGTCTTTATCAGTAAAAGGCGTACAATGTGATGTGCGTACTAATTTTTTATTACGTCGGCTTGCATTAAAATGCTGAAGTATTGAACAAATGCGATGATTTTTTGTGTGTCAGTTTTCCTGTATACACGGTATAAGCACTCATAGATGTCGTAGAAAACTTCTGTTGGTACCCAAATCTTCGTAATTTTATTGCGGAGAGTTGAAAAGCTTTAGAGCTTTCTAGCGTGAGGCGGAGCGCGTCAAGGTCACATTTTTGGGTCAAAATTTTGAAAATATTGGGTCAAAATTATGAAATTCAGTGTGGGGCTATCGTTTTATATGTTTTTGGGTACAAAAAAAAACTAACGATTTTGCGAGTTAAAAATTCATAGCGCGTCGGAGTCATGTTTTTGGATCAACATTTTGAAAATTCAGTGTGGGGTATCGTTTTGTATGTTTTTGGGTACGGGAAAACCGATGTTCACAGTTAAAAAGTCATAGCGCGTCGGGATCTCGTTTTTGGTTCAACATTTTGAAAATACAGGGTGGGGTAACGTTTTATATGTTTTTGGGTACGGGAAAACCGATGTTTGACATTTAAAAGTCGTAGCGCGTCGGGGGTTATGATTTTATATGTTTTTGGGTACGGGAAAACCGATTTTGACAGTTAAAAAGTCGTAGCGCGTCGGTGTCTCGTTTTTGGTTCAACATTTTGAAAATACAGGATGGGGTAACGTTTTATATGTTTTTGGGTACGGGAAAACCGATTTTGTCAGTTAAAAAGTTGCAGCGCGTCGAGATCACGTTTTTTGATCAAAATTTTGAAAATACAGAGTGGGGTAACGTTTTATTTGTTTTTGGGTACGGGAAATCCGATGTTGACAGTTAACAAATTGTAGCGCGTCGGGATTATGTTTTTGAATCAAAATTCATTGTGTGGTATCGTTTTATATGTTTTTCGGTACGGGAAAACCGATTTTGACAGTTAAAAAGTTGTAGCGTGTCGGGATCACTTATTTTTTTAACTAAATGTAACAAATGAAAAGTAATTGTTAAGTTTAATTTTCTTTCAATTCGTGTGATCTGTCCAGATGATTTTCAATAGTGACTGTGGTAGGTAATTCGGTAATTGACTTGGAACTAATTAAACATAACATTTAACTTTGTTTTAACCACTTAAGTATTAGGCCCCTGTTACACTCTAAAATATTTTGTAAAATATGTTTTATAAAAGATGGTATCCACCTATTATAAAAGATTTGAAAAGTTATTCTCTTTTTTATAAAACATTTTGGACTTGCACTAAAAGGTAAAAATGTATCTAACATTTTATAAAATTTAAAATGCCAACCTCTTAAATTTTATAAAAGAAATGTTATAAAAGAAATATATTATAAAAGATAGCCCATTACACTACCAAAGATCTTTGTCAAAGAACTTTTATAAAACGTATTTTTTAAATTATTTTACAGTGTAATACGGGCCATAGGCCTACTTTTAAACATAATAAAATAGCAATAATCAAGTTGTATTTTTTTGTTTTAAACCTTTTCGGACCATCTGAAGATATTTCACTGTAGATATATAATTTCACCGTAGTTAATTAAGTAAAAATAATGCTAATATTATTTTTTTGAAGATTTATATTGGAATTTATAATGAATATAATAAAAGTTATTAAAACATAAGGTCAATAAATATGTTGAAATAAATAAACAAACTGTGTTAAAGTCTGGCGCATCTGTAGCGAATAGCGATCTATTTTGGGGAAATTTTTAGGGAAAAAAGTGTGTTCTGGGGAAATTGTGTGTGCTAAAACATTTTCTGCACCCCTGTAATACACTAGGCCTAGTTATTCCCTGATAAGAAAATTCGGCTATAGTAATGCGGCAGTGCTGCTTAGGGTTTTTTATTGACTTAAAATGTGCAAAAACAAAACTGTGCAGTTTGACGTGAACTTTATGTATTGACTTTTGCAATTTTGTTTTTTTCAAATGTAAGTGAAGTTCTATTATCATGTTTTAATAACTTTTTCTTTTTAGGTGGACTTGTTACTGTGGTGTTGAAATAGATTTTATTACACCATCATTATGAACAAAAAGTGAGTCTTTAAAATATTTTGTGTAGTTATAAAAAATAGAATTCTGTAATTAATTATTATATAAGCTAAATATTTAACTATAGCTTGAAAGGCATGGGTAGAACAGTATAGTAAATGGTTAATATGTGGCTGGTAATAAGATTTTAAACAAGAGTTTAAATCTCACCTGTTGATTAGTTTTACTTTTTATATTTTAAATATCTTCCAATTAATGTTTATTATAGTTTAGAATTAGTAATGCATTAGGCTAAAAAATATTTATTTATAATGCATTTTTTGAAGGAAGCAATTAACTGTAGGCTATCAATCCTTTAAGCATTTATTTTTCCTACCCTGTTACAGATTTTGGGAAAACATATATAATGATTACAAATCTTACTTTAAAATGTTGTCAGTAGTTTTAAGATTTTAACGACAAACAGATTGTGGATCACAATTGTTAAATTGAATCAAATTACAAGCATTTTTAATCAAAATAGATTCACAGTTTTAGTCATTAAAAATATAATAAAGTCTCAAAACAAAATTAATTAAATTCAAAAATTAATCTTTTTTCAGATGATACATGACAAAACATGATGAAAATGAACTAAATTAATATTTGTATGTTGGCCTATGTTATATATACACACAATTAAATACTTTACGTGGAGTGATAAGTGGACAATACAATTAAGGATTAAAAAGTTAATGCAATTTCATTTTGTCTGAATTATTAAAAGGGTTTGAGATATAATTTAGGGCCAGAAAATTAAAACATTTCTCAAGGGAAAACAGTTTTTGAGCAGGAATTTTAGATTAGTTGAAAAAGAAGTTTCTACCCAAATATTGATTAAGAGATTTACTACTGTGTTCCACTTCATACATTAACATTTTAAAAGCAGGTCATGTGTTTCATAAAAAACACCAAAGTAGGATTCCTTTAGCTGCTTCAGATTTAACTTAATTAAAATCAATCAATTTTTAATATTTAAAACTAAATCATTAAGCAACGAGTGATATACTTCAAGAACTTTATTAATATTTACAAATACATTACATTATCTGCTTGTGTTTCACCTATGTTATATAAGACAGTGGCAGCGAGAACTTGCTGGCAAAATTATGTGTTTATTTGTGCAAATGTAATATTGGTAGGGCATTTGTGCATGTTCTGGTACAATAATGGATGAAATAATAAATTTTATTCAGAATTATTGCATGTTAAAAAGTACGAGTTGAAATCATAAAATGGTAACGAAATTCTTAGTATTTAGCCAATAACTCGGTTATCTTTTAAGTTACAGAAATAATAAAAAGAAACCTATTACGTTTGTCATTATAAAAGGAAATGTTTGTTCCTTGAACTTTTTTTGTAAAGTTAGCGGTTTTGAGATATTTTACATTAAACATTTTAAACGGTTGGTATTTTGAAAATACATATGAAAAACATTTGGTTTTTTGAACATGGATAAAACATATACCAAATGTGAATCCAAAATTTGCGATCAATATACTTCCTTCATCCAAAAATATTAATTAAGTATTTTGTAAAAAGAATGGAGGATAACTGGAAACCGAAGCATTTCTAAACCTATGTTTATATGAACTTTTTTCATTATTTTCACTAGTAGAACACGTCCTGAAAGTTTCTCCGTTTTTTCCTGAATTACCCTGTATAATGAAACTTATAGAAGAGAGCAACTACCATCTATGAAAATGGAATAGTATGTCCTAACATCACATGATTTGCAATAAAAATCTATAGCAACTTTCATATTAAAAAATATTTATTCTTATAAACCTGATTTTAAGATAGTATTTAAAAAGACAAAAGAATAAATACTGTTAAATTGCTAATGTATATATATATTTATTATTTTAAGAAAATAATAAGTCTGTCAATATTTTTAATTATGTGTTTAATATAGGCTGTATAATTCTTGAATTAATGTGTCCATTTTAGAATGCCAGTCAAAAAGTGCTAAACTTCACTTTTGTAAGAAAATATCAAGCTTGTATCATAATACTAAAAAAACACCATTACTTATTTTCCTGGTCCTTAATCTTGTTTCAAATCATTGTGGATTCTTGATTCATTTCAAGTCTTTGCTTTTCACAACTAGGTTCACTACATCGTCATCTTCAACATTTTCAAATGTTACTGTTGAACTTGCTAAGGAGACTTTCCTAACTGGAGTTGTTTTTTCAAACATTTTGGAATCTTTTTCTATTTTTTTTGTTAGATTTGCTTCTGGAGATGGGCTAACTTGGCCACAGTTGCCTTTATTTTCCAAACAAAGTTTGACCATTGAGAGGTTAACAATATTGCGCACTGCATTATGAACCTGTAAACAGTATGAATATTTTAAATTCTTCATTTATATCATTTAAATTCTTGTGTCAGTTTTTTCTTAAAATTCTATGAAAAAAATTACACTACAATATTTAAATGGCCAGCCGCACTCCCATAGCAATCACAAATATAACTAAAATTTATATTTATGCAAATTTGATTATGCAAAACCTATTGTTATGCAAATTTGATTTGTAGAATTTTGTATAAAATATAATAATTTAAGAATATAGTATTCTTAATTTTTACTTTTGACCAATTTTGACTGCCATTTTATTTTGATTTTAAGTGAAAGTTCTTGTACTTAAAGCTTTTAGTTACTTACACAAAGCCTACACAACCTAATTACTATAACCAAGCATATATATTTAAAAATATGTAACACACTATTCACCTTTACATTTAAAATGATTTACATAACACCATGTGAATAAGGTAATAATTTAAACCATTCAAAATAAGCTGGATCATTTAATTTTTTTAAAAGATTATATGTTGAATATTATAACCTGTGAAATTGAAGGACATTTTTTATTTAAGCTTATCTGTGTATATGCATGTACAAAAATATATTTATTTTATATTTCTGGCTAGTTAACTGTATTGATCTTTTTATCTTTGAGAGGAAAGCCACTCAAAATAAGAAAGAGGTTTTTTTCATTTTATTTCATAGCTATGGTACAAAATATTGTTTGGCCAGGTCAAATTACCAAATCTTACATGTACAAAAACTAATACATATACATAAATAATTCAAAGATCATGAAATTATAATAATAACTATCACATACACCATCGCTAAAATGTAACTACTAAACAAAATTAGATTTCACAATATAGCCAAAAACTCACCCAAAAAAATCAAACTAAAACGTATGGTGGATGAACTCGCTTACCGAGTAAAAGGATTTTGACGACAGAAGTCG
>JAGFPH010001683.1:89783-119597 GCA_018207615.1 Philaenus spumarius
AGCAAAAATACCAGCACTGACTTTCTTACAAACCGTATCTACATGTTCCTTCCATGCAAGATGACTGTCTATAACCAGACCTAAAAATTTGGTGCTTTTTACGTCTTTTATGACCATCTCCCAACATAATAGTGGTAGTCAACTGATTATCACTACGCTTTAAACTATAAAACAGAGATACAATTTTGTCTGGATTTGTGAGCAAGTTATTTCCCAAAAAGTACTGGTTTGTTTCATTGACACTTACAAAAGTGATTTGCTCCAAAAAGGAAAGGGATTCAGCCTGCACCATGCCTGTTGTATCATCAGCATAATGCACAAAATGGCCAGTACTTAGTAATGATGACAGATCCCTAATATAAATAATGAACAAGACAGGTCCGAGTATAGATCCTTGATGGACACCAAACTCAACCTGAACCTCTTTTGACAACATCTCTGCCACCTGGACTCTTTGAGTCCTACCACATATTAAAGGATCTAATCCAAGAAAAACTCCAAGGATATGAGTTTGTTTTATCTTTCATATCCAAGCCAACTCATTTAAGCTATTAAATTTAAGTACTGTATTAACAATTGCAATTTTTTTAATTATCAAGAAATAAAGTGGAAAATAACAACAGTTTGCTTAATTTTTTTCAATGTTCTAAAGTAATTAACCTGTAGTTAAAATTATTCATTAAATTTGTTAAAAAGAATTCTATATGATCAATTATTTAAAAAAGTATTAGTTATTTGAGTTAGTATTTTATTTAAGCCTAATTACCTGCATCACAAGTAAAAACAAAGTAGACATCCAATCTGGAAGCTGTAAACACAGTAGGATGTGTAGTAGAACCTCAAGAAAACTCGGTGACAATAGTAGAAACGATGCCACTGTCATCTGTCGAGATTTAATCATCACCTTTTCACCATTCTTCAGCTTTCTTCCATCAGTTTGTCCTTCGACTTCTTTCAAATCCCAGTTTATATTTTTGTAGACAAATATTGTTAAACATATTGGAATGAAATATGTGATAAACAACAGAAGGAAAACGTGGCGTTTTAGTGAACTATTTGATACTGCGCATTGCATCAAACATTCTGTACTGTTTATGGTCGGATCTGATGTGTTTACGTTGGAAATTTGATTGGGTAATTTGAATAAATTAGAAAAATTACTTTGTGTGTAGTAATTGTTGATGAAAAAGTATGGAGTTTGATTCTTTTGTGGTGTAATGTTAATGATATTCATATCCCCATTAGCTGGTTTAGATATATTATTATTTCTAACTTCATTTTTTATTTCAAGTAAATCATTTATAATTGATGTTGAACTGTTATCAGTAGGAATAACCATTTCCTGTAATTGACTTGAAGAGGTTTTATTTATCCCAATCATATTTATATTATCACCATCAATATTCTCTTTAGTTTTGTATTTTTGTGGTCTTTGATGCACTATTTTCAAAGCAGATGTTAAAAAATCAATATATTGCGATAAATTTTGACTGTATGGTATTGGTTGCGCAGTAATTGTTTCAGATCTTTTACTGCTGTTTCGTTCGGTTTTGTTTTGAACCGTAGACATTAATTTATAAACGTTGCTGACAATTTCGTTAGTTTTATTTTGTATGTTGATATTTTTCATGTCCAGAGGTGGTAGGTTATATTTAAAATTTTCTTTGATTAACGTACTAACAAATTTGTCCGTAAGCATTGCATACTTGTTTGCCTGTGATTGGTTTATTGTTTCGTTATTCTGACATTGAGTTTTATGAAGTGTTGAAAATATCGGATGAGATACACATTGTTCGTACGTTTCGGTTGATCGGAGAGAAACTTGTTCTGGTTTTAGTGTCGCCAAGTACATAAACGATGCGATGGGAATTAACCATTGCGGTAGAACACTTAAAGATTTTTTTTGCTTAGGTTCAAACTTGGCTTGACATGTTCTTTTTGCATAATTTGAACATTCATAGTTTAGTGCAAACATTGATAAAAATCCATTCATCAACGGTATCATTGTCATACCGAATTTTATCATGACTGAATTTATTTCACAGATATCGGATAATTCAAAAGTGTGCGAGTAATTTAAAACAAAAAATACACCTGTTACAGTTGTTGAAATAGAATCAGATAATGTAATTAGTGCAAACTCGTTGAGCTTTGCATTGTAGCGGAAATATATAAGAATAACACAAGATGAGAGACCGATCAGTAGTAAGAGGGAACCAACCACTAGACTAAAAATGTTACTGAGCATGGTTGAAAAATTGAGTTAGTCAGTTTAGTTTCAACTAAGATAGAAAAACAGCATTAAAATATTCACAGTATTGTTATTTGTCATAGTTCAAAATCTGTATTTGTATTAGACTATTCAATGTAGAAGTCGTAATGATAACTCTTAAGTTTTTCTCATTGTAAACTGTACTTTAAAGTGAAAAATATTTTAAATGACATTTTGTTGACTATATATTTGAGGATATATTTGTTGACTATGAAATAGGTTGTCCTAAATCTTAGTTTCTTTCGAAAATTGTTATCTCAAATAAAGTTAAAATTATAATTGAGAACTTACATATTTTACGTGTAAAATTGTAGTACCTATCCGTATAGTCAAACCTTCACGTAAAAGAAACTTTTAAGTATGTAGATCGTATGTGCTATTTTAAAACTACTGGTTAGTCACAGTGATATATATAATATATTCACATATTTAACACTTTTCACTCATTGTTTTTAACTGTATTAACCATTCCATGTACACATTTTTACATAAACGTAGCACATAAAGTCAAGTAAATATTTTTCAGTTAGAAGTAACCACAATTAATTGCAAAACACTTTTCAACAGTTATTAAATGGTACAAAATTGCTAGATTCAGTTCACTGTGATGTTTCCAAGTTAATTGATGTGTTGAATCTGACTGCAAATTGTAATTGTATTGCACAAACATGTGGGTGTGATATGACCCTTATATGTGCATCATAACGGGTCTGGTGTATTTAGTACATACTTCATTAAAAAAACTGAATTACAACCTTATTGTTTCTTTCTTTTTATTTCATGACAATTTTGAGTTATTTACATTAAGTTTAACATATTTATATTAATTTCCTTACTGAACCTGACTACGAAGATTGGGGTCCCTGGTTCGAATCCAGGTATAGATCATGTTTGTGAAGTAGGAGTACTAAAAGTTGATTTTCAGGCAATGATAGTCTGCTGGTGTTTTTTTTTGTTTCAAAACAATTAAGAAACAAAAATCTATTAGAAATGTAATTAATTCAGTAGGCTTTCTATTTTTTAACTTTCTAAGTAAACATCCAGAAAATTCAAATAAACTAAGTTACGCTGCATAGATTTTTTTTATTTTATGACAAATTGAACTTCTTGAATAAAAGTATAAATAAAAATAGTTTTTATTTATATTAAGTTATTGTTCTAATAATTATAATTTCATTGCTACTAGGAAAGACAATTTAATTTTAAATGTAAACTTGCCTCTTTAGTTGTGATAAATAGGCCATTTATAAAACACCTGCCTAGAGTAATATAACAGGAACTGACCATGCTGGTAGCTGACATTTTATTGAAACAAGCAAACTTTATCTTTTATTAAGAAGATTGATAAAAACATTACATTTTCATTAAAGCAGTTGTATTTAAGTTGCAGACATTTGAGAAAATAAGTAATAGATCTTCAACTAATCTAACATTTTTAAATAGGCTAATGTTAAAAACGTCCACATGTAATTATCGCTGAAAAAGAAGGATATTTTAGTCATTATGGTTTAGCCTAAAAATTAATTCATTCATTTGTTTTTATCTTGATTTCATTGCTTTGAAAATCTATATATAGGCTACAATTTCGTAAGTCGAATTTTGAGAGAAAGATTGTGGGAGCTTGGAAGGTCGTACAAAGCTGGGAAATGGCTCAAATTAACCCTCCAAGAGTCTGACTATAATACTCTTGTGCTAGGCATTTTTAAGGCGGCAAGCATTGTATATTTAAAAAAATATGTATTAAATTCTTACTAAAAGTAAAAATAGACTTTTTATATATCTTTTTAATCAGAAAGGCATATATTTTGTATCTAATTTAAAACTAATTGTCTTAACTTTAATCCTAGATTTTCACAGCTGTTTGTTTTGCTCAATTTAAAAATTAAAAATTAATTTTTTCAGATATCCACATACTAAAAATAATGTCAAAATGTCACTGTATAAATTCCAAGTTGCACAATTTCACGCTGAACAAAAAATGTAAAACTAACACTCTACTCTTCCAAACAAATTATTTTGGTTCATTACAAGAAGCAAAAAACGTCTAGCGTCACACAGATACACAGATACAGATGTGTGCACTAAAACAGCTGACTTTACAATGCTACCAAGATTACATTTTGTAAAGTATTGATTTTAAACTTTAAAATCAATCAAAGTAATCAATACTGTAGTACTGTAGTAATCAATTTCTGACAAAACCATTTAAGAAACTCTCAGATTGAATGAAAAATGATGACTTAAGTCCCGTTTTAAAAAACATCTGTAGAAAAGTAGCAAATGCGACTTTCCCACTACAAACTGATTTATAATGATCGCAAATGCGACTTTAGCTCTTAGAGGGTTAAATATATTGACTCGAAGGAGCCGGGGAAAATACATAATCCCTCTTTTCCTATAAAGATTTAGTTTTCGCTATTCACGATTTTGTTATTCACGGCAATTTATCGGAACCTATCCCCCGCGAATAGCGAGGGATTACTGTACTTTTAAATAAATGCTTTAAAAATAAGGAAGCACCCGTTTTACCTATTAAGCAAATGTTTTATAATCTTGTTTTTGAAGATTAAATCTTGTGTCTTATTAAGGTTTTGAATTATTGATATAATATTGTCAGTTTTTTAAAACTGATTAAAAAATAGAACCTATGTAGGATTTTATTGCAATGACTATCATGGTAAATACAGAATCTTGGATGATTCTGACTCAAAAATTAAAACTAGAATGTATTGTCTTTTCATTGTGGTGGCCAACTATTTGAAATACTAAAACACTACTGCTCTATTTAAGGTTACTCACTCTTCTTGCCAATATCAATAAAAACTACAATAAGAGAAGCAAAACTCTTGCTTGTTTTTAAGGGAAGTAATAGACCAAAACATAACTATTGTGACTGTTGGCTGAACGAATAAGCCCAATGAAGTCTCGTCAAAGAAAATAACTACTAAAGAGCATTAGTGATATAAACACATATTCATTTTAAGCTTTACAAAAAGTATAATATCTCGTTAATGCAAACTCAAAAATGAAAGTAATTTATTGAGCAATGATAATTGCCTATGCAGCTGTTTGTCAGATATTTTTAATAAATGATAAACAAAGATAGCAAAATATCTTTCATGAAAAGCATTTGAGGAAGAAGAAAACGGTTTATAGAATAAATGACGGCAATCATGAACTTATACCAATGATAGACATTTTCAAAAACCTAAAACCATTTTTAATAGCCAGCACTAAAACTATTAACCAGTTATAGGTTGTGCCTCCATTACTTTAGACAGCCCAAACTGACCTGCAGGGTTATTAGCCAACTGACCGCAACCCACCCTTTTACAATCCTAATAGCAACGCTTCCGTGAATGCCCTAGCAATATTAAAATAAAACAAATTATAATGTGTGATATACTGATTCATGAGTTCATATTAAGGCTCTTCTTTACCTTGAAGAAAACTCCCGAGTGTACAGTATGATTTCAATGCAAAAGGCCTGACTCACGCCGCAAAATCGTTGAAACATGCATTCGTAATACCGTGTTTCTATTTATAAATTAATAATCTGGGAAACTACTTTAAGTTGTAAAGAAGGCTTTATATTTTTTACGTGTTAGCTTAAAATATGGAAATTATTGCTTAAACTCCCAAAAAATGCGTTAAAAATAATCGATTTTTACTCATTTAAACTGTTGATTAAAAGGAGTTGCCGACGAATTCTTTCAATTATGAGGTATAAGACAAAAGCACAAAGCCTTTAAGAACAATTTAAGATGTTTCACAACTTTTTAGGTTGAAAAACGGCGTCCGAAACACGGTAATACGAAGTGCATATTTTTGCTGTTTTACGCAAGGTATAGAAGACCCTTAAGAACAATGATGTAACAAACATTTCTGTTTTTTCCCATTTCAATCGGATATCTTTTACGGTTTTAATAAAATTATAAACAAAATACAAAATGGGACGGTATAATGCTCCTCAGTGGTATATTTTTCCCCTAAGAAAATTCAAAACTGTAAAAGAATAAAAAGTATAAATTCTATGTTTTAAACATTTATTTTCTATGTTTGAAACATATAAACCTGCACATTTGGTTAACCGTATTATCCAAACTGTAAATATTTTACTTAAAGCAAGCTTATTTTTAGAACAGGTGAGTGTGCAGCTACTGAAACTACCCCTTGGGTAAAGCGATCGCATCGTCACACTGGATGTCAGGGTGAAACTACTTCCTAGCCATTATAATACACTTACATAATCCACTTTTATAATGCACTTACTCGTTATGGTCATTTCTATCTCTACATCACATCAGCGATTTCGTTTTCGAAGACACCTGACAGGACCATACTGGCTGAGAAGTATATTACTATTCACACCTATGGGAAGGCATTATCAAGTGGACAACGGACTGTTATTAAACTCTGCTATTTTTGGTAATCTGCTTATTGAAAATCCAAAGAGTACTCTACGGGAATTGTATGAACGAACGGCTACATGTTAATATGCACAAGCAGTTTTTATTCTTTTACAGTTTCAAATTTTTATAGGGGAAAAATATACCACTGAGCCTTATACTGTCACATTATGTATTTTGTTTATTGTGTATAATTTTATTAAAATCATAAAATATGTTCGTTTGAAATGTTACAAAATCAGAAACGTTTCTTACATCGTCGTTTGTAATATGTACTCGTGAATCAGTATATCACATTGTAATTTATTTTATTTTAATATTGAACAAGGGCATTCAATACTAGCGGAAGTGTCTCTAATAGGATTGTGAAAGGGTCGGTTGTGGGCGGGTGGTTAATAACTCTGCAGGTCAGTTTGGGCTGCCTCAAGTAAGGGTGGCACAACCTATAGTGTACCAATTCAATTCCGAGTAAATAATCAAATAATTGTGGTCATAGTCGAAATTTACTCTATTCCTTAAAATATACAAAATTTGATTGGATTTTTGGGTTATTGTTAGACCCAGTGGTTCCTCGCCTTTGCCTAGAGCAGGGGTTCCCAAACTTTATTGGTGACATACCCCTTAGTTCGTACAATGTATATGGCGTACCCCATAACAATTAATTTTAAATTGTACGCGTATCATTAGTTTGCTTCTTTTTTCCCAAGTTTTTATATGCATTCATCATCACTCTTATGTTATAAAATCTGAATTTCAAAGATAAAATGCAATACAAGATTTTTAATATATAAAATTATCATTTTATTACTTTTGTTTTTAGTTATTGGTGTTAAAACTTGTTAGGTTGGAATGATAAAATGCAAGGAACTGTATTAATACATTTATTTAATTATAATCAAAATACAAAATTCAGAATTGTGAATGTCACACGATAAATCTGTTGTGGTACAGTAATCAGTTATTCAATGTGAGGGATGAGCTTGATGTCTGGCATAATTGGGCTTAACTTGAGTCTGAGATCACGTTCCACTGTATGCATTCGGTTCCTGTATTTATTTTTTGATATACAGCAGATGCGAGAATCCCGCCTCACTAGATAGGAAGTTCGTAACAGGAGTATAAACTCAACTGCTTTGTCAGCAATTTCACCATACTCTGAGCATCGTTGGATCCAAAAATCAATAAACGTGGTTTTGTTAAATACGTCTTTCAGGTCCGAATTGCAGTTTAACTCAAAAAGCTCCTCTTTGAGTTTCAGAGAAAAGCTGTCTTGAACAATTTTCTCAATGTCAGCAAAAGGGTTTTTAATCCATGAGTACGGACTCAGGTCTTCTTGAAAGTATTTTGTGAAGCTAGCTTGGAGGGAGCTACAATTATCTGATATGTCATTCAAAATTGTTTGATTCAGGAGAAGTTCATTTTCTTTAACAAAAGATTCAAGAGATGGGAACAATGACACTTTATTTTTCTTTGATTCCCCTTCTGCAAAGCTTAGTTTTAGTTTCTGCAAAGCTTAGTTGATTTTGTCCATAACTTGGAATGGGGTGTTATAGCTTCCTTGCAGTTTCCTGTTAACATCATTTAACATACTGAATATGTCTGCCAAATACCCCAATCGGCTCAACCACAATTCATCTGAAAAACGGTCACGATACTGAAAGTCTGTGTCAGATAGAAAAATTAGTATTTCATGTCGGAATTCAAAAACTTGAAATATCACTCTTCCTCTCGACAACCACCTTACTTCCGTGTGCAGAAGTAATTATTGTTTGTGAATACTATTCATTTCATCACACAAGTTATGGAAAAGGCGCGAGTTCAGTGCTCCGGCTTTGATGAAATTACAGTCTTTACTGCTTCATTTAATACAGTTTTCAGCTCTGCTGGACATCTCTTTGTAACCAAGGCTTCTCGGTGAAGACTACTATGAATAAATTTAGCTTTTGGGCTTACTTGCTGCACTTGAGTAACAACTCCCTTATGAACTCCAGCCATTGCATTTGTCCCATCTGTGCAAATTCCTACACATTTTTCCCAGTTCAGCTCGTTTTCTCGGATAAATATGTCTAATTTTCCAAATATCTCGCTGCAGTTGTGTGTGAAGGCAAGTTTTTTCAAAATAACATGTCTTCTTCGACAGTATTTCCATCTTCTTACCTAACATAACATATTAGCTGGGCCATGTTACGTCAGTTGTTTCATCAATTTGAATAGCAAAATAATTGCTTTTTTTTATTTTAATGAGTAATGTTTCCTTTACATTAGCAGACATGTCACTTATTCTTCTTGAAACTGTATTGTTAGAAAGCGAAAGTGAATCAATCTGTTTAGCCTCTTTTTCTCCTAACATGGTTGACACAATGTCTTTAGTTGCTGGTAGTATTAATGTTTCCCCAATGGTTTGTGGTTTGCCCTCTTGAGCGATTCTAAGACTAAATTTATAGGAAGCTTCAACCGCTTTTAAATTCAAACTGGTAAAAGTATTTATATTTGTCTTGCTGCCTTTTAATGAAGCTTCCTTACGTTTGAAAAAATCCAAAGGTTATCTTTGTAACTTTCATGTTTTGTTAGGAAATGACGCTTTAAAAGAGATGGTTTCATTGAATGGTGAGAAAGTGTTTCTAAACAAATTACGTATTGTGGCCTAATTTCATTGTCATGGACCTCATTATAAGTAAATCCATAAGACAAGTAGCTGATATCATATTTACGCCTTTTTGATTGAAAGCAAGTTTGTTGAACTAATGGCGTCGCAGAACACATAGGAGGACGTTGCTCTTTTGATGAAGACGTACTAGGTACAGGAGTAAAATTACCTTCTTCAAGTGGCGATGAATCTCTTTGCTTTTTCCGAACGCTTGAAGACTGGCGTAACCACTTATCCATTATGATATCAAAAAACTCACATATAACTCAAAACTGCCTATGAAATAATTAATAAAATTATACGAATAATGCAACAGTATGACAAACGCTTTGTAAACACAATTACTGCACCACTGGTGTAATGATCAGACGATAGACGAAATAGAGAGAGCGCCAGGATGTAGCCGCTGGGCGCACAAAACTTCCCTCGCTTTTCCCGCAACCCGAAATTTCCCTCGCATCAGCCGGCACATCGAGCAAACTGGCATAATCCCGCTCGCATACCCACTGGCAATGTCTCGCTTACCACCAGGAGGTACGCGTACCACAGTTTGGGAACCTATGGCCTAGAGGCTCCACTTTCACTTCTCAGGGGTTTTGCGAAGTAAAATATTAAAATACTTTGAAAGAAATTGATGGTACATTTGAAAGGGGCTCTTTCCATTTCTTTGTTAGATCAACAATTGACAAAAAAAAAAATTATACAAAATATTTTTTGAACTAAAATAAAATAAAGATCCAAGAAAAAATATTTGGGCGCATCTCAAAGTTTTAAAATACTTTTTAACATTATTTGACAATAGCTCAAGAGGTTAATAATTTTGAGGTGCTTGATAATTTGTTAAAATATCTGAGTCAGATCAGTGTGAACAAAAATCAACTTGAATTCAGCTCAATATAAATGAGTTCTTCATAGATTTTACTTCTCTCAGCAAACTAAAAACCACTTTACAAATCCAAAGTCTACTAGTGTTGGAGTTTTTGATCTTGTCTGAAAAAGTAAAAGTTACTATTGCTACCTTTTTCAACTCTGCACATTTCTGTGTAGTTATTTTTTATTCGGTATATGGTGTTCTCCAAATACATAGGCACCAAAACAAAATTTAAAAACCACTTAGATGAAGAATCAGACATTCCTCTGTAACAACCAGAAAATAAGAAACAGAACCACAGTTGTCTCGTTAAACATTTATTGGTTATTTTATGTTGTGTTTAATTTATGCCCACTGTTGCATTGCTAGTAAAATTAAATAGGAAGTGTTTTCTATAATTATGAAAATGTCTAGTAGCACGTGATGGATGAATATGTAGTCTATTCTAATTGAATTGCGTAATGATTAAATAGAAGTAACTGAGTGAATTGATAATGCCTTATTGTTCTCACAATCTTATTGTTCACAACAATATAAAATATACTGTAACACAAATGATTTGATTTATTGTACTTTGAAAGAAATTTTATATATTACGATCACGTCTTGTTACTGTTGTGTAGGGCCTACAGGGTTTACATAGGTCAGGGATCGGCAACCTTTTTACCCTAAAGGGCCATATACAAGTTTTGCTATCTCATAAGGGCAGCACAAATAATTTTCTATATAAAAAAAAAGATAGTGTGAAATATAGCAGGAAAACACAATGATTTCAATGATCTCATAGCAACTGTTTTACATATAAATTTATTAATTATTGTACACAAAATGAAATATTTAATTTACTTGAGCTACAAATTCCAAAATTGTATGACTGAAACAACTCTATTGCTAAATTTAATGAGAATTTTGATGTTCCATCCTCTTCACAAGTTTGTCCACATCCGGTCTGATTTTTGAAGTTGATACCTCGAGTGAATTTTCCAGATGAACATTCATCAATCTACTTCTTGTTTTATTTTTAACAAAGTTCTTTTTTGAAACAACTGTTCACTAACGTATATACTTCCAAAGAGACTCATCATTTTTAGGACATGCAACCTGATGTTGGGAAAATTGTCCTTGTCAACATACTTTGAATAAAATTCCATTAAGGTCAAGCTTGAGTTGAACTTTTCTTAAGTCGGAGTTACATTGGAAACCCAAGAGTTCTATTTATTTTCATGCTTCCTCATAAATCACTTACATTTACAGTAAAAGACCGAGAAAACAAGTCAATTAGCTTTTCACTCTTCCTGAAGTAAAAGAACCTGGAACTGAATTTTTCTTTTAGCTCCTATAAATCTGTAACATAATTATTTATATCTAAGCCCTCACATGTTGATAACTTTTCAAAATGAGTAAAGTTGTAATGCATGAATTAATTTTTCGATAGATCAAGCTTGAATTCAAATGATTTAACACAGGTAAATAAAGTTGTCTGGGCGATGCATGTTTGTTGAGATGCATTGTAATGGCTGCACAAAAAGCTAAATCATGCATCCAAGTAGGATCATTAAATTCATTCAACGACTTTTCTTTGTTTTGCATAAAAACTGTTATCTCTCATTACAAATACCCTTTCTAACTTTTTTCCTCAGAAAAGCCAACGAATATCACAGAAGTAAGGCACATCTGCATATTCTGAACCTATCTCTGTCAAAAAGTGTTGAAACTGTCGATGTTTGAGTCCATAAAATATACAGTTTTAATAACAGCTTTAAAACCTATTGTCTTTGCACACAAGCTTTGTTAGTGTATTAATACAATTATTAATTAAATCATCCCCCCTTACTTTTCTGAAACAAAGCAAAAACTCCTATATTTGTTCTTACCATTGCTGTACATCCATTAGTGGAGATTATAGCCAGATTTATGATATCAAGTTTGAATTTATCTAGTACTTTCATTAGACTTTCAAACAAATCATTGCCCTGTGTAGATCCTTGCATTGGATAAAGACTCAAGAGCTCCTCACTTATCTTAAAATATTTACTAATTCTCCGAACAAAAATGACCATTTGTGACGGTTCAGAAATATCTGTACTTCCGTCAAGGGCAATTGAATAATATACAAATTTAGAGGCTTCTTCTTTAACAGAACTAGTGATGTCACCTGCCATGCCATCAATACATCTTGAAATAGTTGAAGCAGAGTGCTAACTTTAGAAAACAAATTTTTCTGTGATGGGCACAGAATTTCAGCAGCAGATTCCATGCACTCTTTGACAAATTATCCGACCGTAAAAGGTCTGAACTTAATTGCAATCTTTTCAGTTATAATGAAACTTACTTTTACACATGCTTCGGACTCTACAGATGGCCTTTTTGAATGAAAATTGCTGATTTTTAGTTTTTTTTTAAATCTGACACTTTATTATCACTCCAAACTTTTTCCTGAAAAGCATTCAATTTTGAAGCATGTTTGGTTTTATAGTGGCGTCTGAAGTTGAATTCTTTCATACAGAAATTGATTTGTTACACACTAAACAACAGAAACCAGTGGGTTTCTGTCGAACTTCAACCAATAGTAAGGATCAGTCCAACACTCTTGGAAAACATGACACTGATCACTCACTTAACTTTTTTTTACTAGAGCTAGCCATGGTTACGAACACAAACAGCTCAAAATGGCGTCCACAGAATGACAGCTTGTGGTTGATGGTCCAGTCAAGTCTAGTCAACCAATGTCTGCCGAACAAAACCGAGTTATTCCGAATGCAAACGTTTGATTTTATTATCTATAATTTGTTCTCTATTTATGAACCGGTTACAGTTAGTAATTCAACATTCAGCACAGTATTATACTCAAGCATCTTTCAACATTCAGCACACTTCTTTTTATACTTTGTGTATATTTATTTTGACAATATAAACATTTTAATTCAAAATGTTTTTGGGAAATAAAAATTTGAGCCATGGAAAACTAAAAAAATTGCTAGCCTCATGTTGCCAATCCTAGATTTAGTTAGTTGAAAATAACCATTTTGATATTATGGTAAATTTCAAAAATAAAAAAATATATAATTTCGTTGCACAATCAATTGTTTAGTCATCTATTTACTCTCGACAATATCTTACCATCTTTTCAATCCCCTTGTGAAACTACTTTTAAACACCAATAACTTGAAAAGTTTATTTACTAACTGTTTTTATTGAATGAGATTTAGAGATTTCAGAAGGAAGTTGGTTTTGTGTCGCATTCGTTATTACTTTTAAAACATTTACTGAAGGAAACTATTATGTAATAGGTGAAATATCTCCTTAGACTTTTGGCATTACTTTGATTACCAACATTTCTTTCAAAATAATTGTAGTATTTTGATATGTCTTTAACAGTGTAGTCAGCATGGTTAGTAAAAGGCACCTAAATAGTATACAATAACTTGCAGTTACTTTCTTTCTTATTACTTGGTATCTTTATTTAGCCACACGTTATAGCATCAAATCACAATAAATATGAAATCTTTAAGTTATCTGCTTACTTATAAGCTCAATAGGCCTCACTTTGTGAGCCGAATTACAACAGTTGATATAAATTTACTATTCAAGAACGATTTACTATAATTATCACTTCTAAGATAGGCTTAACTCTTGTAGTATTCTGGAGAGGTCTAGTAACACGTCTGCTTCCTTTGGAGTCTCAACAATCATTAAAAGAAATGCTTGAAATCAAATTTGGCTTACTTTAGGCCCTCAGGAAATGGTACATAAGGCCTGATAAATTTCACATCTTCTGGGGATTTAATTGTTGTGTTAAATTGTGTGTTTTTAAATACTGAGTGTTTGTTTTGTGGAATTTTAATTAAGTTTTGAGGTAATTTAGTTTTACAAATAATACAGAATGATAAAAGGAAAGAGAAATTGATTAAATAACATATTAAATAAAAATACCTAAAATAGCTCCTTGTACAAATTATTCCTTAACATCTAATATTTACAACTAAAATTATACATTCAGCATTTCAAACTTGTTTCCGTGAAGGTACGGGTAATCTCGTGATTGACTAATTATATCGGCTTAACGGTACTTCTTCTGGGATTTTAATAAAGACATTTTATATGTAGAATTTTCCGTTCTATCTGACAGTAGTGTTCCTTTTTTAATTTGAAACCTGGTTTCATTGGGATTGATTATTTAATTTCTGACTTGGCCTAGATTCTGTATATCGGCCTAGTTTCGGTTGGATTTAAAATGTAAATATCGATCGATTGCTTTGTTATTGAATTGATATTATAATTTGTATGGATTGGTCTATCGATTTAGATATATTCTGATGTAGGAAAGAGATAGATACAAGGTCGGGAAATAATTTTAATTATACAAAATGTTGTTGAAAGTCGGGTATTTCAATGTTATTAATTTAATGTTTGCGATCCTGGCCGCTAGATGTCGTTGGTTCAGATTATACATGAATGGACTTCAATTGCAGGTTTTTCTGTCTCTTTCGCACTCATGCGTGTTTAGTTTAGAATGACTTTATTTCTTGTTCATTCGATTGATTATTATTATGGAAGGATATTTTGAATTGTTACAAGTAGTTAGTTCAAACAAACTTTTTATAGATCATGATTATATCATGTCACTTAGGATAATAAATATCTCGGCAAAGAGACAATGGGAACAGTTTTTGAATAAGTAGTTTTTAA
Organism: Philaenus spumarius; assembly: GCA_018207615.1. Classification (NCBI taxonomy): domain Eukaryota; kingdom Metazoa; phylum Arthropoda; class Insecta; order Hemiptera; family Aphrophoridae; genus Philaenus; species Philaenus spumarius. The sequence continues at coordinate 104,672 of JAGFPH010001683.1, forward strand.
ATTAAAAGATTTCAACTAACGGTAAGAACGTTTTCTTTACATAGTAACATTTTTTATATCTACAATATCTTTATTTTTGATAAATAATAAATAAGATCTGTTTCCTGTGATGTATAGAGGATTGTTTGTTAGCTCTCAAAATTAAAATACACTGGAAACTTGACTAACTATCAGTCTTGGGAATGTGGTAGCGGTGGATTGTTCAGTAGTATACGGATACTTTACATTTTGTTTACCCTTTTAATAACTTTTTATTCCCAAAATTTATTAATTTTGAACTCTTGACAAATAGAGGCGTGTTATAAGTTTAACGTGTGGATTTGGCTGTGACATCGTAGCTCCTAAACGGATGAACCGATTTTAATTTGTTTTTTTGTTTTTTTAAAGGTTACTTGATCGAGATTGTTTTTAGCTATGATTCAAAAAAATCTGCTCAACCATTCGGGGGTTTTAAAAATGTTTAATTTATCTGTTATTGTGATAGTAGTTATTATAGTTTTTCACTTTTATAAAAATAAGAGTACTGTAACACAATTTAAAAATGCCAACAACTTTATAATGTAACAAAAAAACTTAATCTGACTTCTCTCTGAAGCAATTGATACTGTAGTATTCATAATTTTGTATAAATTGTTTGAAGAGAAGTGGACATGTAAAGTATTATTTATGAGTAAAGTATTTAATATGTATTCTCGTTTTCATTTCATTCAACATTGTTGACAGCGAAATCTAATGTCATAAAACGTTTTTGTTTTTAATTTGGTGACATAATGGTTAAAAGAAACTGATGGTTTAAAGGTTAATAGAAAATTCAGTTTCCAATGTACTTGTAAGGGTTGGACAAATTATTGGTCTCAATTTCAAATATATTTTGTTGTATATATAATAAATATAGATAGATAATTTAGACACATCTTGAAATTTTAAATCAACGTTTTTATTATAAAATACCTGATATCTGCGGCAGATGTGATTAAATAAATAAAACGACTATCGGGTAAATATTGTGCCTTACCATAACCCGCAATTAAAAATAAAACAATTTTAGATCCAAGTTCCACGATAAAATAGCGCTAAATATTGTGCGTATTTTTGTAAAGTTAGTATTTTAAGATAAGAAAATGTTGGATGAGCAAATAATACGTGGTAAATATTTTATATTGGAACAAAAATATATAAATATCTAAATATTTCAAATTTAGATTTAGTAATCCAATATACTGTAAGTCTTTAAGGTCTTTTGTTTAATTATATTATTTGTAGAAAGTAGTGCTATTTCAGTGTGGAATATTCCTGTTTACAATGTATTAATTGTAAAAACAGACGTAAATAATTTTGAGAATCCTATTTCAAATTTAACAAGTAGTCATTAAAACTGACAGCAATTAAACTAAGCAGTGCCGGTATAACAAAAACTGTTTTCACAAAATTGTATTGTTTTTATGTTGTTTTAAATTAATAATCATTGACTGTAGATTTTATATTCAACCTGTAGTGAACACTTTGCACATTTATTTATTTTTTTCTGAGTAAGACACATTTTTTAAATGAAATTCATGCTGAAAGAATAAAGGCTAAATTATAACAACAATAATTGAAGGATTCTTTGAAAAATGAAACCTATTGAAGTGGCGGAAATTTTTTAAAAATATTACATTAAATTTCAGCGATTTGTATACAATTTTTATTACTTATTTTTAATTTACTTTTTATTTTTGATACTTTTAGTTTTTAATTTTTATTTATTTTACACGCTGTTATTTTTCATGGAAAATCAAGCAGAAAGGCATATTCACACTGAACTTCCAAATAAAATAGTAATTGTTGCTAAAGGATACGGACTGATCCTGGAGACATGCTGCAGTAAGGTGAAGACATTGGAAAGGTCTAGAATATCGGAGAAGGGTTGCTAGAATATATCTCGTTCGGAAGAGGCGTAGTTTTGATTACTTCACTCATTGCAGTCACTCGTGATATGCTTAATCATGGAACCAGAAGGGTAAGGAATGAAAAAGAGGGTGAGGTCCTTTGTGAGGGTTTGTGTTGTGTTTTTTATTTAAAGATTTGTTGTTTTGGTATATGCCTCGGTTTCTTGGTGAAAAATTTAAAAGGGTTTATCAAAAATTGCAGGTTTCAGTGCTTTGATTAATGGTATGATTTTAAATTCAATTTCACCACTCACCATTTATGTTCTTTTTTAAACTTATATTTTACAAAACATCTGTGTCAAATTTAAATGGGTTAATTCTCAGGAGAGTATGTTAAATTTAAATAATATCTTAAATTTCCTTTATCTCTCAGAAATTGTACACGTTTGGTTGATTTTTTTCCTTTTTGTCAATATTTATTCGTTAAATAGTACAGGACTTTTTTGTGAGACTAAATATTTTAAAAGTTTAACTTAAATGATTCCTTTTTTACTTGTTGCTTTAAATGTTAATCCAAATTTTTTAACATATTTTGAGCATACATATGTTTACTTCACCTAGTAGTCTTGTTTGCTTTCCACTGAATCAAAAATCCTCACATGGCAAGTATTCTGTATTTTATTCTGCTCTGCCTTTAGTCATAAATTAAGAATCTGAAGCATTATTCTAATGGATTTGCAGTCGAACTTCTATTTAATGAAATTCGTTATTCAGATGACAAATTTGTTATTGGAATGTGTTTGATACTGGGAGGTTACAGTTCCCAATCTAATTTATACTGAGTATTTCGTGCAGTTATGGTTAATTATATAATTTAAATTCACCAGTTGGTGCCGAAGCGCTTAATATCGGCTTATAGAGTATCTCGGGTTCGAGTCCCTAGATCTAATTGCCGTAACTTTTTCTCTTGTAGTCTTTAAAATTGTAGTTCATGTTTTTTTTTTCCGTTCCTTTTGCAAAAGTTAATATTATTGCAATAATATATATTTCAACTTTTTATTTTTGCCTTCTGAAAAATTTTCTAAATTTAAAATATTTTACTATCACTTTTTATTTTGTTAAATTCAACTTAAAAGATGTTAAACTTTGAATGGAAACATGGGCAAGATCCCCCCCCCCCGTTTTTTTGTATTGCACACCTGGGAAAATTTATCACATGAGAGCACTACAAAGCTGTCTCTGAGCTGCCTCAATTAAACATTGCTTTTTCTACAAAATTCTCGTGGCAAGTTAATATGTTTTAAAATGTCAGTTGTGCAAGTTCTTTAAGCAGTACATGTACTTGTCATAATGCACATCTCTTAGTAGTTCAGTTTTCAAATTAAATTCAGTTTCTAGAATTTAACAAATGTTCTCAAACACTGCTCAACTTTAACTAGGTAAAGCAATATCACGTTTCCTAATTATTAAATTACTGTTAATTATAACCGCATGTGGAATATATACCATGCTTTTCAAGTTTTTATGAGATACCTATAACCCAATTAAAATGTTGAAACTTAATTTCAATTCAATTAATTTATTTTTCACTTTTATGAAACAATATATTAAATCCTAAAAGGCCAAGTAAAGTTTGTAAAGTAAAGCAAAGTCAATAGGCTTATGTTTGTCTGCCTATACTTGTAACGGATTTTGTTTTCCATTTAGGACAAGTTTGGCTATTTTCTCCAAACTTAAAACTTGAGTTAAACTTTATAAACATCAGTTATGAAAATTGAACACAGTTTAAATAATTAATCAAAATAGTCTCTATTAATAGGCCTATATAGGTCAAAGCCTGTATTATTGAAATTTTGGCAGTTGTCTCCAAACTGAAATAAAATAAAGTTATAAAAATATTCTAAAGAAATAGCAATTCCTACAAAATAATTCTGGTTCAAAGTGTATACTAAATTCAAAGATGTGTACTAAAATTCAAACAATAAACCAAATTAAACATACCTACTCTATGTTTCTAGTTTAGTTGGCAGTACGGAGAAACCCATATATGCCATGTTATTCTTATGGGCGCTCTGCTGCTAGCATAATGTAGGCTTGTCTGCATTGGATTTTAAAATTAAAGTTTCAGTTTTGTATGCTCGCAATTCATTAAGCAGGAAATTACAACTAAATGCTAGCTAACTAATTATAGTTAGTTGTTAATTATTCAATACCCTAATGGTCCTGGTCCTTCTGGTGTACTGGTCCTTTAATTTTTTAAAATTATTGTTTAGTATGGATATGTTCGTAATGTTCGTTAGTCAGAAATTATTTTATAAGCTATTATTATTATTTTATAACTATTGTTATAAGCTATTATTTTTGAATGGTATAGTATGTGAATTATTAACAAACAGAATTTAAAATATTTTGTATTGCTTACAAAAATAAAATTTGGTAAACCGGTCTTGGAAAATTGGTTTAATCCTGCATGCAGATTGCCCTTAAAATACAAATATTATGTTAGTGCAGCAATAAATAAACACAACAAAAACTACCATAAATTGTTTATGATCTCACTTCAGTTATATGATTGTCGAGTAAGCCATATTATTTAAAGATTACTGTATATAACAATACAAATAACAATTATTTAGTGATTTTAACAAATTATTAATAAATCCCTTACATACATAAAGCATTTACCTTATATGAATTGTATTTATGGAAGTAAAACAGTTACGGTACTGTTTATTTGCAATAATACATTCAGTACTTTATAATTTTAGCAGTGAAAGAATTTTAGCAGTGAAAGATATTTTCAGACCGCTTAGTAGGACTTGGCCGCTCCATAAGACGCGTACTGCCAGCTAAACATGAAATGCTGAGTAGTTACCTACAGCTACTATTAGTTAAACTGCATAGTAATATAATGATACGAGGGCTATCCAGAAAGTAGATTACGTTTTGGAATTAAAAATAAACAAATTATTGGAAATTGTTTTTATTATATACAGATGAAAGCCACACTTAAATACTACTTTTCTACATAGTCACCATTCAAATTAAGGCACTTATCGTAGCGATGGACGAGCTTGGAAATTCCTTCGTCGTAGAATTCGGTCGCCTGCGCCTTCAACCACTTGGTTACCTCTTCTTGCAGCTGTGCGTCATCAAAACGCTGCATAGCCAGCCACTTCTTCATTGCTGGGAATAGGTGGAAGTCGCTCGGTGCCAGGTCGGGACTGTACGGCGGATGAGGAAACAACTCCCACTTAAAGGATCCAAGAACTTGGCGAGTGGCATTTGCCGTGTGGGGCCGGGCGTTGTCGTGAATCAGCAAGATCTTTGAGCTCAACTTTCCCCTGCGCTTGTTTTGTATTGCTCTTGTGAGGTTTTGCAGAGTTTGGCAATACCTTTGAGAGTTTATTGTAGTGCCTCTTTTCAGGAAGTCCACAAAAATTACACCTTTCCTGTCCCAAAAAACAGTCGCCATCACCTTCCTTGCCGACGTCGTTTGGATGCATTTCTTGGGTTTTTCTTGGGAATTTGTGTGGCCCCACTGCATTGACTGCAATTTCGTCTCGCAGTTCACTTGTTTAACCCATGTTTCGTCACCAGTAACGATGCGATCGAGTAATGAGTCGCCATCTTTATCGTAAGCGTCCAAAAACGTTAGTGCTGCAGTCATTCGCTGATTTTTGTGGATCTCAGTCAAGATTTTTGGTATCCATCTTGTTCAAAACTTGTGGTAACCAAGCTTTTCGGTGATGATTTCGTGCAACAAACTTCGCGAAATTTGTGGAAAACTCATAGAGAGTTCCGTTATTGTTTTCACGGACTTCGGCATCGACTTTTTCGACAAGTTCGGCAGTCACTATGCTGGGTCTTCCACTTCGCTCTTCGTCGTGAACATTAGTTCGGCCATTTTTAAACTTTATGACCCACTGACGCACTCCACCTTCAGTGATAATATTGTCCCCGTACACTTCACAAAGCTGCTGATAGATTTCTATCGGTTTACAGTTTTTTGCAGTCAGAAACCTTATTACTGCACGCACCTCACAGTTCGCGGCATTTTCAATTAAGGCAGATATTTCAAACTGTTACAGTAACTCGACGGAGTACAGCACGAACCTCTCACTAGCACGGCTAAATGCCGACTGAGCGGCGTAACGCACTGACACCAAGATGGCCGCGCTAGCCCCGCCCCTTGCGGGCACAGACGAAAACGTAATCTACTTTCTGGATAGCCCTCGTATTAACCAATCTTGTTGATACAAATCTACAGTACCAATATATTTACAAAAAAAATAGGGAAACAATTTTTTATAAATAATATTGGAGTGGGTGCATATTTTAGTAATTTTAGGCCTACAATCTCCAAAAGATCTAATTACAAAATTTATTCTTTTTTATAATTTCATATCAAAAATTTTAATTTTTTGTCATACAAATTTCCCTTTTAACATATTTATAATATTATATGGATCCATTAATTATAAATTAGTAGTAACATTAAAAATTTATACATTTATTGCATCTGTTGAAATTACTAATTTTATGTAACAAGCATAATATATGTAAAAAAATCATAAATATACTGCAATAGATAGAATTTTCAAATTTCGTGTGATAGCCTATTTTACTTATTTAAACTAACACCCTTTTGAACTTATAACTATGAGTTCACTAGTAAATACTATTTCAACTAGTAAATAGGAATCTAAAATTTCTTGCAAAGAGAATAACAGTTGTCAAAGTAAGTTGCGGTGTTAATAATTTTCTTTAATACGTGCTTTATTTATTTTTTTTTAAATTTATATTTTGATCTGGGCCTTGGTAATCTTCCAAATTCTATAATTCCCAATAGTGGCTATGAACAAATTCAACAGATATAATGTTGTTATCTCAGGACTGTATTACGTATGTTTGTACGCGAGTCCCTGAACAAACAAAAAATGAGCCCTAATTGCACAAATACTGTACTAAGTATGTACAGTACTACGTAGTAGCCACCACTATTTTAGAAGATTACTAAATTACAATTCATTACAGGAATAAATAATATGCTAAATGTGTAAGCAAGTTGGACATGCACACTTTATTTTTAAACACATTTTTCAACTTTTAAAAGGTTATACAGTACAGGTGTAAAATTTTGTCTACTATTTTTATAACCGCTAACTATTGTAGCATGAAATTTGAGAAACGTACGTATACAAGGAAACACGAGAACGCAACAAATGATACAGAAAAACAGAAGACAACATTTAGAGTACAAATTCTTCGAAGCCCAACAGTCATTCGAAAACAGACAAAATTCTTGGAATACCAACCTTTATTGTTTGTTTAGGAGACAGCACCCATCTGCCAACTGTACAGAATTCTTAGAATACGACCAGAAGCAAAGCTACACATAAACTTTATAAATGTACGAGTGTACACATTATCCTTCCAAAACGTTTTTGCCCACTGACTCTTGTCCATAGAAATGCTAAATTTTCTCCTTTCAACTTTGTTATTAGAAAGTCTAAATTTTGTTAAATGGAGTCAGTTTTACATTCTTTATTTCTTAAATGTCAAGCTGTTGCGAAAAAATTTGATATTTTGAAATATTTCGTTAATTGGAAGTTCAACTGTATTTGATAAAAAGATCTTTCACTTGATGTCTGTTAGAGGCAAGGGGGATTGTATATTTTCTATACCGGTAACATACTTAATTACTTTACTCAATGCAGAGAATGAACGTTAAGTTTACTTTAAAATCTGTAACGTTTCACATTAAAAATATCATTATTAACAATATTTTAGTTGAATATCTGCTAGTCCAGCATTGCTATAGTGCTGAATTATTGTTATTATACTGTAAAAGAAAACTAGAAAGAATTCATTAGAGAAGAAATACAGGCTCTACTATAATCCTTTAACTTTTTATTGCATGTGCATGTTTAAAAACTACAAAAACATGATAACAAATACAGGTTGATTCAAAGATATCACTCAATTTTGTAATTATATATTTCAAACAAAAAAGTAGTGACTTGTAAGTTGCACCAGGTAATACTCACAATAAAGTTTACCACGGCACATATTTAAGGGGTAGGCGTCTGAACACATCCTGCACGCGAAGAAACACCCTTGTATTACCGCTGTTGTGTTACTGTTCCTCAGTTTAGCCAGAATTGTTGAGGGGAGATGGTACGTAAACTGTTAAAATCACATGGTGTGAAATCAGGAGATCTCGGTAGCCAAATCTATATTTCCTTTGTGACCTCTCCATTTTTAAGGCATGCCTATAGAATAATTTAAAAAAACCTTGAACATTTAGGTGCCAATGGACAAGAGCTCTGTCTTGAGGAAAGATAAAGTCTTCTAAATCTTTAATTATTTGAAGAAAAATCCAATTTTCAATTTATTTTTCCACTCAGGTGGAATGTTGCTAAAATTAGATGCAAGAGGAAAGCTTAGTTTTGAATGTTTTCAAGGATTTATCAGTAAAAGCATGCTTCAGTTTCCCATTTTCAAGAAAAGCTTGTATGAGTTGCAAGCGACATGGCCTGAAAAGTAAGCGATGCCTCAAAACAAGTCAAACAGTTGATTGAGGTATTCTCAGTTTTCTGAACGCATTGTGGGTTGCATTTCTTGGACTCTCGCTCAGAGCTATCTTTAATCCAAACACAGGAAAACCTGTACTGCACTTTAACCACTTTACTCACAACTGACTTATACAATAACTGTTTGGTGACACAAGCACTCTAGAGGACGTTTACCCAACTATGAGCATTTTAGTGGGGTGGGTTTCAAACTTTAGGTCCCTCCTCTCTAAACTGCTATATAGGTTAACAATGTATACATCAGAGAATATACAGTTACAAATTTGAGCTTATCTTTTTGAATCGGTTTATGTTTTCATGTTATATCTTGAATACAGATAAATTCATTGTTGTGGATAGTTTTCGTTAGTTTAGTTTTTAAGAGATAGTTATTGTTGATGGTTGGATAGCTTACTATTTAGCTTATGCGTAGAGTAATATTTTACTCAAACTTGTTTTTCAGAGTGATTTAAAAGTTATGTTCACTTATTTTGTGCTGATTATTTCAAAACATATTATTTTTATAGTATTTTTTTACAAAGCCTAATAGTGTAATTGTGTGTCTTTAGGCTCATGTTGTAATTTGGTGTGGTGTTTTAAAACACCATTTGTACATTTTTGGCCAAGTTTTGGTGATAGATAAACGCTCAGAATTTGAACGAGCACAAATTACTGTCACAACTTTTCAGAACACGCTCTACACAATTTCTCCAGCGTTTTGGAAGCTTTTAGATTTTTTTCTTCACAGAAACTTTGAAATGTGCAAACAATCCTAGACTTCTTGATTGTTCTTTTATCGTTCCCAGTGCTTCTTTCAAAAACAGAAACAAAATAATCACAAGGAGACAAATCTGGGCTTTAGGGAAGGTATTAAATATTTGCAGTCTCTTTTGATTTTCTGTCAATAACTTCAGAACTCATCGAACACAGATTTTTTAAATCCTAGGTGCTATATGATGATAACATCAATTGCTGATCCCCTTTGATAAGATTACAAACTGCATGGATGTTGTCATCTGTGAGACATGATCCTAGGCGTCGATCATGACTTTTATTTTCCGCACTTTCTTGCCCATACTTAATTTGCTGACCCAATCAAACACTTTGGACCAAGACTTGTAGCGTCCTTTAACTACTCCTTCAATCAAGTCAAAATTTCCGATTGTCTAACACCTTTCTTTATCAAAAACTTTATTTCTTTGACAAAAACTTTATTATTGTAATCCGTTACACAATGGGTGATGGAACCTCTTGCTAGAAGAGCGGAGCATGTCAAGATCAATTTGTTATGAGAAGGGGAACCGCTTAGTGGTCTGTTTCTCCCTGTTCTTTCCTCATAACAAATTGATCTTGACATGCTCCGCTCTTCTAGCCCGCTCAGGATTGCTTGAGGAGACAAGGAACAAAAATCAAAATGTTTATGATGACCCTCCAAGTATATCTAAATTAAAAAACTGTGATCCAGTGTTTTGAATGAAACTTATTTAGACAACTTGTATGGTAAAAGAAAAAAAGCTTCTTATACTTCATTACAATATTAGTATATTTTACCATGGTCTATACAAATAACTTGCCTAGATGTAGTAAGTGTGAACATATAATTTTATAACGACTGATGCAATGGTGTGGATTTTTATACCAGCAATTATCTTTGATAATTTTATCAAACCAAATGAACAAATAATGTGGTTAATTGAGTTAATATAATTTTAATATTTAATACTGCATACAAAAATAATAAGTTTAATTAAGAACAATCAATGAAACAAATACATTTTTCTTCCTGTATTAAAGTAATTATATGCCTATCAAAGTAATTCAATTTATATGTTTATTGTTAACCCATTGCAGTATTTTGATATGTAAGACATCTTGTATATTTATTTTTAAACTCGGTGATGTGTCCGTCTCAAATATGAATTTCTTATGACACTACTAGTTGTACGAATATTTACTTTTATTGGTAGCATATTATTGTTTTATACTTTGTAACTATAAGTATGTGTTGTTCGGTGTATATTTCATTATTAGATTGTACATTTAATTTGGATCATCTCGGTTAAATATGAATTAATTCTTAAATAATAGTGGTCAAGATTATTGGAGTTTATTGTTTACATGTATTTATTTAACGTTTTAAATTGCATAGTACAGTACTTAAATGAAACATGTTTATAAGTGGTTTTGTTTGGTTCTATACCAAGGAATTTCAAGAAACAAAATTGGATTTTGGAGCAAAAGTAATTGTCTTAAATATTGTGGCAATGAATTAAAAGCAATATCTAATATTTAGAAATAGCAATGATCACATTTATAGAATTGCCATAAATGCAATGCACCAAGAGTTGATAGCCAAGCAATTATGCTTTGAACAATGAGAACATAAAATTAAATTCTTCACAAAGGACTGTGCACTGTAAACATAGTTAAACAGAAATTATTTAGTGTAATTTTCTTTTAAAGTTTCTGTGTATGTATTTGTATTAAAGTAGTCCTAAACGAGTATATTAATTTTGATTCTGATTTTGTTTTGTGCGTAGGTTGTTTTATGCTATGTCCCGGAGAAGGGTGTCTTGTCCACAAGTAACTCAGCAGTTGTGGGATGCTATCAAAACTATAAGATATCAACGGCAAGTTTCAGATTTGGATAGGATTGCACGGTACATGAGCAGGATACACAATGTGAGCCAAGGTATGTGTTGTTCCGACTGCGTGGGTGATGTAAAATATATAGACTTAAAGAATTAATGCTCAAAAACTTTGGGAGTCTAATTATAATTAACTGTAACTTTAAAAAGAGACTTCTTACAAAAGAAGAACTTTTATGCTCTTCTTATTTAGTTGAATTTAACTTTGGTAGGCACTAAACTGAATCTATTTACATTACTTGATGTAGAATGTATTATTACTTTTTACTGTATATATTATTAGATCAAATTATTGGCCTTCACAATTGGTGGAATTTGTATATTTACTTGAGTTGATTTTATGAAATATATTAAATACGTGATATTTATTAATTGCACCTAATTTTATAACTTTATGATACAAGCTATATTGATGTTATTTTCTAATTTTACTTTGCTTAACCTATTTACATCAAAACGTATTAATATTTGAATTATTATAAGTAACTATTGGGACAGTATGTTATACATTGCAATACCAGCTTATTATTTGGTTTCACCGCGCTCTCACGCTGTCTGGCGTTAATCGGTAGTACTGTTCATAAACAGGCAATACGTTTGTTTACAACCTGTTTTTACACCAGTTATGACTTTAGTATCCATGTCAATATTTTAAGCACTTGTAAATGATCTGAAGCCTTTATATGAAATAAATAATTTGTGAAGTGTTCATGTAATTAATTTGGGTATTGTCTTAGTATAGTAAATGTTCTGGTTTTCATCTTTTATCGATCATATGTCAGCCCTAGGATATTTGCGATTGTATAGTTTTCACTTCTAATCAATTCTTGTTATGATTTATATTACTTTTAAAGGTTGTAGGCCATTCCATATTAGGTATTTAATATAATTTACACTGGTCTATGGATATTTTGACATTGACCTTGGATTTGTACGAATGGAGGCATATATTCTATTATTGGCAATTGGATTCTGGACACATATAGTCCAATCAAATAGTACACTAGAAATCGCTAAATCGCAAACTAACAGCTAGTTCTGATTTTTTAATGTGTTGTTAGGACCACTACCAGTAGTGTATATCCAAGTTTGCAGCTTCGAAAGACCTGTGGTAATTTCGTAGAACTCGAAAAACAGCCAAATTTTCGCATTTTTTTTTTCGTTTTTTTCATTATTTCTACTAAACTATGGGTTTTTTAATAAAGCATGTTATTTATGTTTTTAAAGTAGATTAAATTTGCTACAATTGGAGACCAGAACCAGCTCTGTAGGTTCCTATTAAGACACAGCCCTCCAAAAATTGGAAATTTTTTCCAAAAAAGTGAAATTTTAAGATTTGCTCATCTTTTAACCCTGAAGTTGGAGAAAATACTCATTTTACGGGTAAAATCACATACAGAGATGTTGTAGCGAATGTTATTAGCTGTAATTCAAGTACAGAACGACGCATGTAAGTATGATAGTTTCCTCACAATGCTTAATTTTTCGCCAATTGGCTCTGTTGAGTTCTCATGATGGTTTGAGGGCAATTTGAAAGGAAAACCCATGTACACCTACAAGAAATATATATTTAGTCTATTAATAATTTATTTTTACAATATAATTAATTCAACATTTTTATTTATTAATGTATATCTATATACATGCATATTTACAAGAGATGTTGGGTTGGAATAGTTCATTCAACCCGCTTCGTGTGTGGTTCGAAATCGTCCGATTCAGCTTGAAAAATAGGTAGTGAATTTTTCCACGTCGTCTTCTCCTCTTTCGGCAATCTGAATTACGTTGACTTTTGGCAAGAGACGTCTGAGCAAAATTTACAAAGTTCCTAGCACTTGAGACCTGCTTTTAGGCAGGTTTTTTTTTTTTTTTTAAGGTCCTCACTTCGCTCTTCATTGCTGTTGGAATGAGCCCCTGATCTACCTTTTTCCATCCCCATTGAGTGGCATCTTTTTTTCCACCCCCAACCACTTCTGAACTTGGTAAGTTCGGTAGGCGTGGAATGTTGCGCCATCTTCCATTGGAGGCAAACGTAGCGGAGGCGGCTGTTTTCAAAAAAATTGTATAGCGCAGGCTCTGGAGGGTTTCCTCAGTGTAGTCTCCTCCTTACAGAGCTACTAGGCACTTTGCTCTGGCATCTGCGATGGCTTGGTGGGTTGAACTAGGTTGGAGGAACACTTCAGCTGTGGTGATGAGTTGAAGGCATTTCTGGATGGCGCTCTACAGTTTGTTCTTCCCATACCAGAAAAGGGCAGAGGTAGTGTCGCTCTCTTTAAGGCGTGGAGTAACAACTCCGATCCTGGAGGACTTCCAAATCTCCGCGATTGAATGAGGTTGACGAATGTTGTAAGGGGTCAGAGTCACCTCTGCCACTTTTCTGGAGAAAACGTTCTTCACAGCCGATCCCAAACCATTGAGAAGGACGAAGAGGTCCATATCATCTCCAATGATTAGCACTGACTGAAAAGAGGTGCTCTTGTCAAGTGCCACCTAGACGAGGTCGTAGTCAGCATCCTCGACTGTCTGCTTCGTCTCAATTCCTTGGCTTTGGAAGGCGGAGCATATCAGAGCAATCATTCGTCGTTTGTAGCTGTCGTTGGCCATATTCTCCTGACATTCCTCCCTGTTTTTGGCAAGTGAAGAATATATACACTCCATAGTCTCAGTGATGTTTTTTGGTTTTCATGAACAATTTCAATTGTGCTGCATATACAAAAACCGTTCTAAAACATACAATTTAAATGACAATTAAATGAAAGTTTATTTTATAAATTGTCTACATTCTTTTGATAAAATTAGTTATTATTTACAGAGGAAGTAACAAGACAGTTGAACTACTGTGTAAGAGATGGGTTGGTTCAACTTACGAAGAGAGTCGGCATCAAAGGTGCTAAAATTGGTGTAGAGCAAGAAAGCTACAAGCTACCTCATCAAGACAAGGTAAACTTTTCTTGTTATATAAGTTTATTTTGTTAAGTGATTAGTTATATAATTAAAATTAATATACAAACAAATTATATACAAAAATTTAGTTTCATTTAAAATGTATCATAAGGGCTACAACGATTGCAGTCCATTGCTGTGTTATGGCTGTCCAACAAGGCAAATTACTAACTTGGCTTACAATGTACTTTATTTTTAACAATATAATATTCATTAAAAGTTAACCTGAAATAAATAAATAAAATTGTGTTATTGAAAGTTGAACAATAATACTTATACTTTTCAAAATTTATGTTCAAAATGAATTTACTTTAAAACAATATCCTGCCCTTCATATTAAATTTATATCCCTTTTAATTTCACAATTTATACCAAAGACAAACTTTCCAGAAATAAAGCAAATAATTATAAAATATAATAATTACATTTAATCGGCAATTCTGTCTCGTATCTTAGGCTGCTTCATTCTGATACTAAACAATCTCCACTTAAATGACCTTTTTCATTGAATTTATGAATCTATAATCTTCTGCTTAAAACCTAGAAGGATAGCTTAACATTGCATTTCAAATGCATTCATTAATACCTAAGGCATAAGCTGTCTTATTTTATCTGGCATGTATCCTATCAATTGAATTTCTTCAAAGAAATGATTTAAATAAACTTTATGTAAATTTAAATTAAAACAAAAAAATAGCTAATTATTAAATAATTTCCTAATTATTTAACTAATATACACAAATTTCATAAAGTACAGTCAATTCTTACAGTAAATGACATCCATGATCGTTATTGCTTTGAATGCCACAGAGGAGGTAAAGTTATTTATATCCTGTAACACTTGCCATAGAGTTTATCATCTAGCATGTATTGTATGAACTTCCAGAAACTG
>JAGFPH010001683.1:119607-144499 GCA_018207615.1 Philaenus spumarius
TGTTAAACATAAGTTCATTTATTTGGTTGTAGGTTGTGAAGGACAGCTATGATTGATATTACTTTGAATGCCACAGAGAAAGTAACATTATATCCTGTAACACTTGTCATAGAGTTTATCATCTAGCATGTATTGCTAAGGATGAACTTCCAGAAACTGATGTTAAACACAAGTTCATTTATTTGGTTGTTGGTTGTGAAGGACAGCTATGATTGATATTACTTTGAATGCCACAGAGAAAGTAACATTATATTCTGTAACATTTGTCATAGAGTTTATCATCTAGCATGTATTGCTAAGGATGAACTTCCAGAAACTGATGTTAAACACAAGTTCATTTATTTGGTTGTAGGTTGTGAAAGACAGCTATGATTGATATTACTTTGAATGCCACAGAGGAGGTGATGTTATATCCTGTATCACTTGGCATAGAGTTTATCATCTAGCATGTATTGCTAAGGATGAACTTCCAGAAACTGATGTTAAACACAAGTTCATTTATTTGGTTGTAGGTTGTGAAGGACAGCTATGATTGATATTACTTTGAATGCCACAGAGGAGGTGATGTTATATCCTGTAACACTTGTCATAGAGTTTATCATCTAGCATGTATTGCTAAGGATGAACTTCCAGAAACTGATGTTAAACACAAGTTCATTTATTTGGTTGTAGGTTGTGAAGGACAGCTATGATTGATATTACTTTGAATGCCACACAGGAGGTGATGTTATATCTTGTAACACTTGGCATAGAGTTTATCATCTAGCATGTATTGCTAAGGACGAACTTCCAGAAACTGATGTTAAACACAAGTTCATTTATTTGGTTGTAGGTTGTGAAGGACAGCTATGATTGATATTACTTTGAATGCCACACAGGAGGTGATGTTATATCTTGTAACACTTGGCATAGAGTTTATCATCTAGCATGTATTGCTAAGGACGAACTTCCAGAAACTGATGTTAAACACAAGTTCATTTATTTGGTTGTAGGTTGTGAAGGACAGCTATGATTGATATTACTTTGAATGCCACACAGGAGGTGATGTTATATCTTGTAACACTTGGCATAGAGTTTATCATCTAGCATGTATTGCTAAGGACGAACTTCCAGAAACTGATGTTAAACACAAGTTCATTTATTTGGTTGTAGGTTGTGAAGGACAGCTATGATTGATATTACTTTGAATGCCACACAGGAGGTGATGTTATATCTTGTAACACTTGGCATAGAGTTTATCATCTAGCATGTATTGCTAAGGACGAACTTCCAGAAACTGATGTTAAACACAAGTTCATTTATTTGGTTGTAGGTTGTGAAGGACAGCTATGATTGATATTACTTTGAATGCCACACAGGAGGTGATGTTATATCTTGTAACACTTGGCATAGAGTTTATCATCTAGCATGTATTGCTAAGGACGAACTTCCAGAAACTGATGTTAAACACAAGTTCATTTATTTGGTTGTAGGTTGTGAAGGACAGCTATGATTGATATTACTTTGAATGCCACAGAGGAGGTGATGTTATGTCCTGTAACACTTGTCATAGAGTTTATAATCTAGCATGTATTTCTAAGGATGCACTTCCAGAAACTGATGTTAAACATAAGTTCATTTATTTGGTTGGAGGTTGTGAAGGACAGCCATGATTGATATTACTTTGAATGCCACAGAGGAGGTGATGTTATATCCTGTAACCCTTGTCATAGAGCTTATCATGTAGCATGTATTGCTAAGAATGAACTTCCAGAAAGTTATGTAAACACAAGTTCATTTATTTGGTTGTAGGTTGTGAAGGACAGCCATGATTGGTATTGCTTTGAATGCCACAGAGGAGGTGATGTTATATCCTGTAACACTTGTCATAGAGTTTATCATCTAGCATGTATTGCTAAGGATGAACTTCCAGAAACTGATGTTAAACACAAGTTCATCTGTAATGTTTGTAAGGTAAACAATGTTGTGCTTATATTCTTTGTAATTTATCATTAAATAAATATAAAATAATAAAATGTAACTTAGCTTATAATTCTAGTAGAAATAAAACTAATTTTAATGTGTGTGTGTGTGTGTATAAAATAGATTTTAATATATGACAATTTAAAAATTGGACTGTTCACACATAAGGGTTTAACTTAAGGAAGTAAATAATGTTTTGCAGGAAATTAATCTAACTTTTTGTCAATGTGATGATGGTTTTTTATAAATACAATTTTTAAAAGGTTCCTATTTCAATGACACACAATGGCTACTAAGTGCTCCTATTGTTCTCTGAGTTTTTGCAGTCAAAATAAAAGAGTGAACATAACTTCTCAGAGCGGGTTTTCTGCAAACCCATTTGCTTCGTCCGTTATTTAATCCTTGCAGATAACTTTAGTTTTCTTTGTTTCTTCTAATAATGTTTATAAAGAAAATCATAATAATTACTAAAATAAGGAGAACAAAAATGTGTATGAGCCATCTTACTTTAAGTGTAGATCATATTACTAATTTAACATAATTTTGTGAATTATCATTGGTAACAGTTCCAAGAAAGTGCGATCCATGCCCTCTGTTCAAATTTAAAAATGTTACTATCATTTGATATTTTATATTACTGGAGTAACTACTAATATATATTCCCAATGAGTAAATTTTCTCACGAAAGGTATAACAACCTACTTTAAGTAAATTAACTGATCCTAAATGACCTTTTAAAAATTAAAAGTTAGCTTCCATGTTGAAGCCAACTGAAAGTACTGGATAAGTTTTGTTTTCTGATGATAGGGTTTGCATTAAACACCATCAGCAGGCAAGTGTTTTCTGGTTTGTAAGGTTCCCGTTTTTTCCAGATTATGTACTAAACCCAGAATCTCTATTTTGTTGGCAGAAGAACGAGGGTAGTTGAGCAAATTACTTTTTATTTGAACTAACCACTTGAGCTCTTTTCTTAATACTCTTTTCCAAACATTTAGTCCCTTAAATTTTTCTGGTTTTGTAAGTTCTTCCGGAGCTGCTTTCTTTGATTACGAACCGCACAACCTTTTCCCAGCCTTATATTCCTGAGCTTAATGCCGCCAATATTTTCTCCTCTATTGATTAGGTTAACACCTCCTACATCTCATCCACATCCTGAGGAGATCTGGTCTAAAAAGGCTATGTCCATGCAGAAGCTGCGGAAGGTAATAATTAACCTTGCTAGAGCTCTCACTATACCACTTATCCTAGCTGCCATGACAGACTATCTTCAAATTATTTATTTAAACGATTCCAATAAACTCTTGAAGCGTTTCTTACGAAAATGGATCGGGTTGAAAAAAAAAACGATTAAAGCAATTCATGTCATCTGGCAGATGTATTGTTAGCTTCAGGGCCGGAACTAGGAGATTTGTCATGGGGGCAAAGATCAGTTTGCTGCCCCCATCCCCTCCCTCTCTCCTTCCTACCCCCACTATTAAAATGTAATACCTCCGTAAGCTTTGTTTGTAGATGCGGTAGTTAAAATTACATATATCGGCACGAATGCTGGCACTTGGCCTTGTAATAGCGTGATGGGCGAGGGGTGTGGGGGAAGGGCATAAGTGGAAACATTTTCCTGAGCCGCTTTCTATTGTGTCTCATCCTTTCAACTCACTGAGATTGATTAAAAGCTTTATTAACATCAAGGTAGTTATAATATGTTAAAAAAGGACCTCAGGTATAAGTTGAAAAGCATAAAGTTGGAACAGTGAACTGGTTTATCTACCTGCCGGGAGTACTGATGTTTTAAGTATGGTTAGTAGCAGATAGTCCAAGTGTCAGCATTCGCTCCGGGATCAGTACACACCATAATATGTATGTTATGAAGAAGTTTTATTTATCAAAAACACATATGTTAAACATGACTAAGTGTAACGCAATTGCAAATACGCAAAAAATTACGTCTAAAACGTTTAATTTTAACTTGGTCGGAAGTTGGAATGTTATGTATTGTACCTAAAATTAAATTCTTCGCGCCTTCTTAGCTGCAAATGTACTGATGATGTCGTCAAAGTCGATAAGGGAAGTTCGTTGTTGTTCAATTGATATTAAGCTTAGATTAGAAAGTCTGTTCTGTCCCATTGTACTTCTCATGTAGTTTTGATGATTTTCAGTTTGTTAAAACTTCGTTCTCTCGATGACACTGTAACTGACAGCATGAGAAACATTCTCAGTGTGGTAGTGATGTTCGGGTAGCCTTCCTAGTTTATTTTTATAAATAAGACTTAACATTTCTCTTGATGTGGCTTCTTTTAATTTATCGTCAACTGATAAAGCGTGGTTCTTGAAACTTTCTACTTAATTATATTCTTCATTGTTGAGATCTGCAGTGTACAGATGTTTGCCAATATTTTTCTGCTTTCATTTTTAGATCTTTTACTTGCATTTCTTTGATTCGAACTCCATACAAAAATCCAAACTTGCTGTTTATGTTGTCCAAAGTAAATAAAACAACTGTCTGTTCGTATAAACACATGGAGACAACACAACTGTAGCCGTGAAAACTGGCAACATAGAGCCCAATGTCATTTTAAGGGATAGGTAGGGGGCGCATTGCATCAAGGCCACACTGTTTTCCTGCCCCTGACCCCACTGCCGAGCCCTCAGGTTACTAATTCATACCAGTAGTAGGCATAACACTCACTCCAGACCCATGAGCTGTGTTAATTCTTGTGTCTTATATTTAAGACTTAAGAAATAACTGGGTATACAGTATAATAAAGTTTATAAATTTTGCAAAAGAAATCAAATAAAATTAAACAATATTGATTGTGGTATTATTGTTTTGAAAACGTTTTTAATAAATTACTATTTTTTTTATAAACTTTTCAAATTTTGTCGCCCCCTGAAATCTGCCGCCCGGGGCACGTGCCCCCTGCCCCGCCCTAGTTCCGCGCCTGGTTAGCTTTATTTTATTTTCTAATAAGAAATCAATAATATTGTGATTATCACCTTGGTAGATACAAAGGGAATGCATTGTCATTTTGTGATGTTAAACATTATGGCTGTAAAGATAAAATGAATATTATGCTCTTAATCTGGCTTTATTATACTATAGGATGTAACGTGCTGTGCTCTCACAAGCCGTTTACAAACAAATTTATTAATAAAAAGTAAAAAAAAAATAAAATAATTAATTTTGACAAATTTTTTCTAAGTTAATTTTAATAAAAAAATAACCTTTGCTGCGTAACAATTATTTGAATTATCCTACCTTCAATCCATATACTTTACTTTACTTATTTAATTATCAATTCAAATATTACAACACATTACTTCCTTAATCACAACAAAAACAATCAAACATTACCCCAAAATTGAAAACAGGTTATGTTGTAGTCAGATCTGTAATTGTTACAGTTGACTACCAAATCTCTGCTACGCATTAATTTATTACATCTGTGCGTACAGTTGATAGCTGCAGGACAGATCATCTTAGAAGCACGACATCTATGTTTCTACACACAGAGTTCACACCGCCAAAACGTACTGTTCCCGCTCTCAACCGACGCCATTTTGTTTCCATCTTAGGTTACACTGAATTTAATATCTAATTGCAAGGTTCGATTTACCATAAAGTACTTCTGGGAAGGAAAGAACTCAAATTAAGAAAGCATAATAGTTGGCATTTTAAATTTACTTTTCCATATCTAATTTCATAGTATCTACAAAGCAAAAATATGAAACTTGGCAAATCATGTTTAACAGTTTACAAAGAATCATTCACTCACACATTCAACAAATCCTATTATAACACACAAAAATTAACATCATTTTTCCTAATTTTCTGAATGCAGACACTTTTTACTTTCTCCACCCTATACGTAGTATATGGAGAAAGTATTGTTTTCGTAAAAATGTTCGAATTTGAATTTTCAGTTGAATTATCTGTTTTTTTGCTCCCAGAACCCCAAAAAATTGTTTAGTGCAATTATCTGTGTTGGTGCTCCCTGAACCCAAAAATATTTTGCAGCGGAAAATGTCCGTGCAATTCCCGAAATTTTGAATTTTTCAAATATTTTTTTGAAGAATTCAATCTTTCTAGACTACTACGGGCATCATACGTATGTAGGTCATAGAAATGAAAGTCAGGGCAAGATGAGAGTTAGCTGGCGAAAAACGGCAAAAGTAACTTAGCCGAAATTATCTGATTTCTGAGGGGATAGCCGGGATTTAGGAATTTGCGAATTAGTGGTTTTAAGTGGTCAATGCATTACGCTAAACGCTTATGTATTGGGCATCTAATTCCCGAAACGTAATAAGGGAAATTGCTTACGTAATATGCGTTCAAAGTTAAACAAAAAATTCAATTTAACTCAAAATCCAAAAGTAAGGGCATTTTTGGATTCAGGAAAAAATTCCAAAAAAGAAATGTTATAAGACAAAAGGTCATAATATTAATATTAAAGAAAATGCTTTAAAGTGGCGAATTTTGTATAATAAAAAAGTACATAAAAAATAAAGTTATTTTAAATATAATGTATACAAAGTATTATTTAAGTAAAGTTTTAATGGAAAATTAAAAGAAAAAGTTAAATATAATTTGAATGGAAAGGTGACAATTGTAAAACCTTTAAGAACAAAAGTTCAGGTAAAATAAAGTTTTAAGAGGCGGCAGGACTTGATATGAAAACTGCCTTTTAGTTTCCAAAGTAAGCACCAGAGTCGCTCTCTACAAGTTTGTCCGTATCACTGCTTGGAGCGCTGCCTGCACAAAGTGAGGTAGCACAACCCTCGACTGCCTGGCCTTCAGCCGTAATAGGATAGGAAATGATAGGAGGGGGAGAATGCTTACAAAATTTAGGTTCGTCAATAAGAATCGCGTTGACATTATTATACCGGTACTCTGCATACAGTAAGTTGGCAGTCGGGCCAGCCAGCTACCTAAAAATTCAAATATACAGTTCAGTTCTATGATTTTTTGTTCTCTACAATTTGATATAAATTAATTCGATTTTAATAAACTATATATTCGTAATTCCATTTTCAAAAAAAAACCTGTTTTAGTAGCGTTTCTTGTCGCAGGAACATAAAAACATGTGTTTTCTGATTTTTTATTTAAATTGATATTTATTTTTATGCACTTCTATTTAGACATAAATTACAAAACTTTTTTCTATCTTGAAAGAAATTATAAACCATATTTTACAGTGTTATATAACTTTATTTACATTATTTTTGGTGAAATATGTCACACGTTTAGACAATTTGTTTCATTCTAGAATATCTGAGACCAATATAAATGGTTACATCAAATTTTCAAGTATACATTTCAATTTTATGTTTTGTATATTTTTTAAAGAATTACAAAAAATGTTTACTTCTTTTTATGTAGGCCTAAAGTTGAAATTTTTCCTCCGTTACTGAACATGTTTTACTTCCTGAGCTAATAACTTTAATAATTTTATATCAATAAATTTTTTACTGGCATTTCGATTCTTTTAGACCTTTTCCTATAAAAGAGCCACGGAACACTTTTGGATTAGAGTTAATTTACTATTTTTTACGAATTTATGAAAATATGCTTGAAAGTGGCAAAAACTCAAAACTATTTTACATTGCCGCTTGGAGGGTTAAACGCCTACTAAAAAAAACTAAACGTTTTGTATTTTCTTATTTTTTCTATCTTATTTTTATTTGCTTTTTATTATATTATCGCAAACCGGTTTGGGGCCTGCGCCCGGTTTGACTTATGGCCTTGGGTGACTTATAATAACTTTTAGTTATTATTTTTTTTAGATTACTGTATAGACTAGAGCAAACTTGATGTCGACTTACGGGCAATATGAATATGCGCCAGTAGGTCATATTGTCTTTAGATATACAGTATTACATAATAACTACTTTTTTTTTAATTGTGTGACATATAAAGAATATTATTTAATGGTGCCAATCGAGCTCCATAACAACAGCACTTATACTCCAACCAAACAAAAATACTATTTGTAATGAATCAACTGTAGCCTATGTATTCAGTTCAAAGTACAATCGACATTGAATCAGAATGAAAGGGAGCCAGGTTGTCGCCATCGATGTATAAACTCACTGGATCGCTGGCTGCGTGTATTGAATACGGTCCGGCAGGCCTAGCCGCTTCCCCCACCACTGGTGGGACAGCAACAACACGTGAAGCATTCAAAGCTAATGCAACGCCCACAAATGTTTTAATTTATTTTGCTCAGCTTCAACAACGGCACCAAACATTATTTGTAAAATAATAATTTTAATTTCTAAACAATATTTAATTGTTATACAGTATGTAACACTTATTTTTATAGTAAACTTAGTGGACCCAGCAATGCTTTGCTATTGCTTGATTTAATTTAAAGGGTAGTAAAGTTATACCATTGCATTACATTGCTTTTGAAAAAATAAACTGATTACAAATTTGATAGTAAAGTTGCTATGGTAATGAATGTAAACAAACATGTGTTACTAAGTATTTTATACGAACAACTGATTTTGTGTCCATACAAAAGAGGCTGTTTAGTTTTTCCCAAATTTGAAACTTTTTCGGGAAACTTTTCAAATTTTTCTTTATATAAAAACCTAGTTTGGACTATTATGAACATTTTAAAACAAAACATAACCAAATTGGTCCAGCCGTTCTCAAGTGATGCGCTTACAAAGGAACAGCAATTCATTTTTATTATATAGATTAACAGTTTGTGTTTAAACTATTATTATTGTTGTTGGATAAGGGTAAGGAAAAGTTTAGGGAAAAATAAACTGAACCAAAACCATAATGAAAAACATGATCTGCATTAGCATTTTAAACCGCATTTTATTTACATAAAAGTATACCTATACATTACACTTTAAACATTGTTAAATAAAACAACTTTAGTAAGTTTTTGACGCACTCCAAAGCTTTGTAAATGTAGCTCGCGATGTTTTGAAATGTTACAAAATTCCGTTAAAATGTATAATAATTTTATTCACTACTAGGGACTCGGCCCCTGATCGCTTCGCTCGCCAAACCCTGCAGTGACATATGGTGATGCCAATGCAAACTACAAAATCTCTAATTATGTTCATAATTTTAACATGTTTTTCCATTTTTCATTTTTAACCCCTCAAATAAAATAAAAATGGCGGCCGGACCAATTCTCTCAGTGTAAGCTTTTTTCCAAAGCCAGTTTGTGGCTTAACTGTAAGTCGAATTTAAAAACTAATATTTTGCGGGTAGCAAATTAGATTTTCAACAAAATTGTATTCTTGATTTTTTTCCTGTATCTCAAACGGTAAGCTCACAAAATGACCGTAAACTTCAAATTTGTAAAAAAATAGTCCAAGTTTTTGTATTTCAACCATTTATTCAACACGTTTATTCTAAACCAATTCAAAAGTGTTCCATAGCTTTTTTGTAGATAAAGGTTCAAAGAATTCATATATGCCAGTTTTGCCAGTAAGAAAATGATTGAAGTAAAATTAACAAAGTGATTAGCTCAAAAAAACAAACATATTTAGTAACGAAAGGAAAATGTTCAACATAAAAAGTAGTAAAAAGTTTTTGTAATTTTTTTCATAAATGTAAAAAAGTTTCGTAATTTAGTTCTAAAATAGAACTGTATAAAAATATTGATCAATTTCAAATTTCTTATTTTTAAAACACTAGTTTTTATGTTCTTCCTACAAGACTGCTAACAAAACTAGGCCTGTTTTGAATAGTAATTTAGGAATACTATATCCTCTGCCCAAAAATGACATATTATTATAAAAAAGTGTAGATGATAAATCAAAGAATTGAACTGTATACAACAACAACAACGTGTATCACTGTCCATCTATCACGCTGCCCACCGCGGGTCTAGCCCACCTGTGGAGGGGGTAGCTCCACGCCGGCCGGCTCGTTTCTCCAACCTTTCAGACTACTCAGCGCGCAATCCAGTGTGTTTATACATCGATGGTTGTCGCTTGTTCCACGAAATTTAGGCCAACGACCTTCTGTGAATCGAGTGAGGGGTAGTCAAAATAATGACGCGACAGCTTGTATGATGTCAAGGTCACTTTCTACCCTGCTCCGTACCGCTCGCCTTTTTTTGCCACACCAATAAGTCATGTTTACTTCAGTAAAAAATATTTTACAAATATAAATGCAAATATTGTAATTGTAATAGCAATGTTTTAGCAATATGTCTTCAATACCTACAGCTACAGCTTTCAAAGTTTGTGTATACCAAAGTCATATTACTTGTTATTTTTCTGGTTGACTATAATTCCAAAAACCCTTAGGATATTACAGACCCAAGTAAATATCTATTGCATTTGTTTCCTTATCATGTTTCATATTATTACATTTAAGATGTATTTTATTTTTGTCGTGTTTCTTTAAAATTGTCAGGCGAACAATGAAACGCACGTCAATTTCATCCATTACTGTCAAAGGTTCCAAACAAACGGGATAAGTAAAAGTGGTAGGGTTTTGGATAAAGCTATGTCACACAAAACCACTTGATTTGCCACGCCTACTTGACACAAAAACTACACTGTGCAAACTATGATAACTTGGTCCCGCAATCAAAAAATATATCATTTGTATGGAAGGAAAAAACGAATTCAAAAGTTGTTCTTTTTCATAAAATATTGGGTGTAAAAAAAACGCAAAACCATGTAAGTTATGGTATACACATATTTAAAAACATAATTTTTTATTTTATTAAATTTTAAAACATTTCCAAAATAATATTATTCAAATTCAGTGGAGTGCTATTGAATTGCATATACATAATAATAAGACTACAATAATCTTAACGATTCATTTACATTAATTAATCTTTTTGTGTGAAATAATTATGTTTTATTGAACACATCAAAGTAGAGTTCTTCTATTATTTAAAAAATCAAAAAGCAAATAGGCACTCTTTATGGTTACATGATGCTTATTGCCAACATGAATAGTTTTTCCAAGCAATTGATTTGAATAAAATTATATTTGTTTTATTTGCAGCTTTATTCTTTGCAAAATACAATTCTTGTACAACTTTTCTAGTTTCAAAAACGTGCCACGAGGCTGGCAAAAGAGTGCCAAGCCCTTGTTGTCCTATTTTGATATCGAGCTGAGGGACAATGTGGGAGACTTTATTGTAGTTTGCTCGCATCAGTGGCGTAAATAGGATTTGAATTTGGGGGGTGATGATTCGGAAAGGAGACATCACCGGGTGGTCTGGGTAGAAAAACGGGGGGGGGGGGGGGGCTTTATTGCCTTGGTTTTTTGTTGAACGTTATAATAATTGTGAACAATAGAACTGATAAGAACACAGATTATGTTGGATTTATAAATAAATTCTGAACCGAGTGTTGAATGAGTTTGATTGAGGGAGTGTATTATTGAAACAAAACGTAAAATAAAAGAATAATAAAAAGCAGTATCGGAATGGCGTTGCGGCACCAGTATATTCTTGTATACAGGATATGTTTAATTTATTACTATATTATTAATAATGAATTACATTTAATTTCTGTCATATAACAAAATCTTGTTATCACATATAATTTATTGTGTTATTCTTTCCATATTTAATTAGATAAATTAAACTGAATATAATAAACTGTCGAAATATTTTGAAGAAAAAAATATATATAGGCTTATATAAGCTTCTTATGTGTTTGACAAAAAGTGTTACTTCTTCAGTAGTCAAATATATTTCCTTGCCTCAGACGGATGTGACTTTTCCGGTAACCATTATTCTCAGAATCCGACTATTTGCACTGTATTACTAAAACAAGCGTTTACTTTTGGTTACTGTAATGTATATTCATTTCAATTTACCTTCAATTTCATTTTTGCAGAATTAAAACAAATATTATTTTATTTTCACGGTATATGCAAGACATTGACTGAGGGCCCCAAAATTAAAAACACAAAACAATCACAGCTCAACTAAGAAATATATTTCATTATGCAACGAGGCTATTAACAATAACATTATAAAAATACTCGCTGTGATGGTTAAACAGAAAACAGATACATACAGATTTTAGATTTTATTAAATTATGTAAAAATAAAAAACTATTTGCAAATGTTTAATCCTTATCTAATACCGTAATATCATGAGATAGAAAGGTTTAGAATATAAAATATAAAAATGTAGCCTACATCCCAAAAATAGAAAATATTACAATATATACTATACCGTATGCATTTCAGTTGTTAAAATCCAAGTAATACAATTTTGTCTAACTCTAGTTAATAAAGAACACAGTAGAAATCAAAATAAAGAGAACTAATAATTTACAAAAACAAATTTGCAAATGTGTAGTTTGTTTATCATTAATTTATTCCAAAAGTTACTAGGCCTATATACGATCAGAGAGGGGGAGGGAGACTGAGAGACAGACCGGCCGATAAAGTGAAAAACACTGTTATGTTATTTGTTTATACGCGTTCACAAGCTAGACTGCCTGGCCTTTACCCGTAATAGAAAATGATGAGATGGCGATAATGCTTACAAAATGTATGTCCGCCCGTATGTATAAGAATCGCGTTGACATTATTAGTAGCCTACCTCTCATAGGTAAATATTGAAATCTTGAGTTCTCTAATTGAACATTAGTTGTAAATATTATATTTAAACAGAAATTCAATATTTATTTCAATTCATTACTGATGATTTTAAAAAGTTGTCCAGCTTGGTTTTTTATATTGCAACAAGGTTTGCTTCTGACTTATAAGATTATAATATTTACTGTCACATATTGTTTGAAACTGTAAAAATTTAAAATAGGTTATTTTTACCGGTGTTGCCTGTTTCAAGCACGCATAGTAAGGATAACAAACATGTAGCCATGCCAATAAGTTTTGTTTACTTCAGTAAAAAATATTGTACAAATATAAATGCAAATATTGTAGTAGCATAAAATCACTGGAATACAAGAACAACCGAAATCTTCAAGTTGACGGACCGAGCATTGGTTGTACTGTACTACTGGAGGGCGGGAAAAGGTATAGAAGATGGCGAGCGACGCCAACCCTATCTGCAGGGTTACGGCCGAACTACTGCGGCCTGTATTTTTCATTGCAAATGCTAACATATTTTAAAATGCCTAGTATAAATAGTAAACACGGTTAAAATTACTAAAGTAAATGATAGAGACAATTGCAATAGTATGAGTGTACTTTTTATAGAATAATTATTTATATTTAGCTTGTACATCAATTTTAAAACGTCGACAAAGTCACCCTAAATGTACGTGTTTCTTATGGGAAAATAACAATTTGTTTTCACTGTTTTTCGAGTCGGTACAAAGTAAATACAACATTTTTCTACATTAACGTGTTGGTAAATACTTTTTATTTGGTTGTACCATTTTATTTTAATTTACAATCTTCACGCATAGCCAATATTACATAATTTAAGAGTTCGTCCCATGTTAAAAAGACGGAAGGGCAGGCGGACCGCGCGGCCGACTCCGACCGCCTCTTAAAGTCCATAAATAATTAAACTAGATTAGTAGCTAAACAAATTGTATAATAATCCAGTATATAAAATAAATTTCGGTAATAAAAAGTAAAGAACAAATAGTAAATTCGTAAAACTCCTAAGTCCAAGAAAAACCAGGAAATCAGGTCAAAAGAAGAGAGACTGCGGCTAGTAACATTAAACCACAAGAAAAAGAACTGCAGAAAAGGAAATCGTCGGAAAATGGAAGACTTCGTGGCGAAAATCTGCGGAAAGCGGTCGGGACACGCGAAAATGTAAACGAAACGTCCTACAACTACCATTCGAGTTTGTGCGTAAAGAAGAAGATGTGGGAAGAAAGAAAATCCAAGTAGCAGGAAAATCCGATGGAAATTAGTAAAGTTATTAAAGAAAATCCAAGAACAATAGAAGAAACGACAAAGAAAACGCGGCAAATCTCAGCGCAAGGGCGCATGGAGAGAAGAGGGGATGTGGGATTGCCAAAGTTCAGGAACTGAGAAATCAACTTAAAAAAATAGTTTTTTAATTAAAAAGTAAAGAAATGATAAAGTAAAAAAGTCATTAAAATAATTAATACTATAGCAAAGGAAAACAAAATCTTTTATAAATTGCAAATTGGAGGATGCGACAAAAGGGTGCAAAATACCAGCAAGGCCATACCTGATTCGGAGGGAAACTGGGTATAAATACAGGGTACCCAGCGACTCTCGGTCTCTTTCTTTTTACAAAAATCGTGATTGAGCTTCTAGACATCGTGGGATAACCAGACGAACGGACCTAGGACCATCTGCCAACTTCCAGAAAGAAAACATCTGTAATTCACAGGCACGAGACAACTTGTGATTCCAGTCGAAGGACATACAGCTACAACTTATAAGGTCTGTGAAAAGCGAAAATACGTTGCAGATTTTCCCTAAAATTTTGCCTGAGTAAATTCATTAAATTTATTTATTATACTGGGTTAGATATTTTATTAATCTTGTGGTGTATCAAGTTGCATTCATTAAATTAAATTAAAATTTGATTAAAGTAAAAGTTAAAAAAAAATAATATTTAATAATAAAGAGATTTAATTAATTAATATTATAAATAGAATAAAAGCAATTTTCAAAGTAAGTAAATTCATAGAAAGTTCTGCCATTTTAGATTAAGTCAATTATTTTTGAATTTATTGTATAAGGTAAAAATTACCAAAGAATTTAAATATTTTGTGTTTAAGTTTTTTTAAATTTCTGTTTGAATTTAGAAGTAATAAATTCAAAGTTTTTATTTTGCAGAACAGAATTAATTTGATTTTATGTTACCTGTCTTGCACATCCAATAGTGTATCCCATTTATTCAGATATTAGAACTTGGTTAAATTATAAGTTAAACGAAAGCACAGATAATTTACGTTACAAGGTTAGTTCCAGTGTACTTACAACTCTGAGGTTTACAGAAAGTAAAAAAGAGTCAGTTTAATTGAGCTAGTGTGTTAAATTACTGGGAGTTAAATAAAATTTTTTTGGTCAAAATATTTAGTAAATTAAATATTTGGCAACAAGTTGCTTCACCTAGGCGAACAGAAAAGCCATTGTCTCCCAGTAGGTGATAGTAATTTATTTTGCAACAGAGCTTGGCGTTCCCAACAAAGTAGTGGAACGTTTCTAGAGAAACAAGCTTTTCGTTGTAATTTTTAGTGGAATTTTTTGTTTTGGTGCTCCCTGAACCCAAAAAAGTGTTTTTAACGTGGTGTCTGTCTGTCAGTGTGTCAGTATGTATACACGACCAGAGGGGACACTATTGGTCCGATTTTCATGAAATTTGGTATGTAGGTACTAAACCCTAATATCTCCAGGCGTTTTTTCATTTTTTGGAATTTTTAATTTTTAAGGGTACTTTACCCCTAAAAACCAATAAAAAACAACAAAAATGAAAATTTCTCAAAAACGGCTCTAACGATTTTGATCAAATTTTCAGTATTTATAGTGCTTAAGATGCCAAACAAAATGACACCACCCGCTTTTATCAAAACTTCGGCGTTTTATAATTATGGGGAAATGTTAAAAAATAAACAAGTTTATGTTGTCAATCTAGCATTACGGCGACGGCCGCACGGGGTAGCACAACGGTAACGAGGACGGCCAGTAATTCAAAGGTCGCGCGATCGAATCCCGCCTGGGACAATAACTTTTTTATACGATTGACGTAGGTAGAATATTATTTTTTGTTTTGTTCTAAAAAGTAGTAAATAAAATGATTACAAACAATATTATTTTGACTACAGTAAGTTGGGAGAAAGTTTGTGTCAGTTAACTGATACCGTTTATTTATATTACTTATTTAAAATTATTTACTTACGTACG
This sequence comes from Philaenus spumarius, assembly GCA_018207615.1. Classification (NCBI taxonomy): domain Eukaryota; kingdom Metazoa; phylum Arthropoda; class Insecta; order Hemiptera; family Aphrophoridae; genus Philaenus; species Philaenus spumarius. The sequence goes on from JAGFPH010001683.1 coordinate 135,378, forward strand.
TCTTTTTGTTGAATTTATAGATTTTTATAGTGCACTTGTAAAACTTACGATACAAAGAATGAATTTACTTTTAACACATGTTTTATCTTATGAAAATTTTGATTTGAATGATTTTATACTTAGTCAATTGTTTAGCCTCATTTACCACTGAAATTATTTTATGATACACGGAAATAATTCACTCCGAAAACACTGTTCGTTTGCTACAAATCACCTCGCTAGTCCGCCATTACTTATGCTTTGTGAAGCCCACGCTTGTTTTTTTAAATTTGTTTAAATCAATATCTCCGACTACGGACGTCCGATTTTCACCATTCTACACTCTAACATGAGTACACTGTCTCTACTATACTTTAAAGATGTTTAGGGTCTATTTTCTACAGAAATACCGCACTTCTCCATTATTTACGGGGGAATATACTTAGCACACACAAATAGGTCTGTTCGCTAGAGCGTCCAGGATTCAAGTGAGAATTATACATGATTTCCGCTTGCCACATCATGCGATGATGATGTCAAGTCACGTGGTCCCTCTCCACCAATCCTGATTATCTTGTTATAATTATTCTGTATGCAGTCTTCCTGTTTCGCACCCGTTGTAGAGGCTAGAGTTTATTTTATTATATATTGCACCCGTCGTAGAGGCTAATCTACTGTGACGTCTCTTTTTATTTTTAAAAATATATTTAAGTTCTTTGTATCTTCTACTTACGATCTATTATATTACAAATTGCTTTTTTATGAATGAAATATATTGAAATTAAACTTGTCTGCAATCCCCCTTTGAATTTCTATGTTTATTATTTTTTATGAAAATACTAAGTCCTTTAAAATAGGCTAAAATGTCCAAAATTTACATTGTGACCCCCTTTACGTTATACCCTTATTTAAGTGATTAAAATCCCTGATACTCACATATATTACAAGGATTGTAATTACAAAGGGAATGCACTGTTATTTTGTGATGTTAAAACATTATGGCTGTAAAGATAAAATGAATATTATGCTCTTAATCTGGCTTTATTATACTATAGGATTGTAATTACAAAGGGAATGCACTGTCATTTTGTGATGTTAAAACATTATGGCTGTAAAGATAAAATGAATATTATGCTCTTAGTCTGGCTTTATTATGCTATAGGATTGTAATTTAGGCATTAACTTATAAAATAATTATGTATAAACCATGTTTAATTATTTCTTTTCTGTAGCTATAATCCTTCAAATCTAACCAGATGTATTTAAATTCCATGGTTTAGCCTATAAATTAGTGTAATTAATATTCTAATTAATCTTACCTTAATTTGGTACGTCAACAAATCCTTCCTTCTTCTCTCTTCTTATTCTATGACCGCGGTTTCGGGCATTCGCTCATCCTCAAGTAGACACTTAACATAAAAACACTAATAAAAATAAATATTTTATTCCGTGTGGAGATCGTTAAAATTTCAAAGTTCTAACATATTTAGAAATCGATGTGCACGTCAGGTCGGTCAGTCACTACCATCCGGTCAAATGGGCGAATACCCGAAACCTTTGTCGTAGAATAAAAAGTGAGAAGAAGGAAGGATTAGTGGACGTACGAAATTAATTGCAAGATATATTTAATATAAACTAAATGTAGTTTGAATGTGGAAATAATAATTAAAGATATCTAGAAATAAGTTGAATTTTGTTAATTTGGATGACTGAAAGTTAATTTCTTTATTTATTTATTTGAAAAAATAAAAAAAGTTTTGTGGTTTGTGTTGCAGATGTGTGATACCAAAGAAGAACTGGACATAAAACGGAGTCAGTTAAACAGGCTTTTAGTGTTCACTTGTACCAGATTAAAGTCAAGGGTGAGCTAATTATTATTTTATACCATTTGTTTTGTATTTAATTTATGTTAGAAGAAATTATCATGTAAAGCAGTCAATTAATCTTTTCTTACAGTATACCAATATGAGTGGTTTAAACAATTAAATTATTATTTTTGTTTTTTGGTAATAAAGATAGTTTCCAGATACTTTAAACAATGTCTACAATATTTTGTTTATATCAGGAAGCTTACCACCTCCCTAAAGTTCCCGAGATATATTTATGAGATTAACATCACATGTCTCTAAATCAAATATATGGTCACAATCATGCTAGCAGGCCTATTAGGAAAAAACACTTTTGATCTTTTGATTTGTTGAAATCAGTTTTTACTATTGTTTTTGTGCTCATCAAAGCATTGAATGATGTGAAATTTTATTGTCATACACATGCAGTGGATTAGTTTACTGCTGCAAGGTGCCAATTGAACTGAGCCATATTCGTAATGTTAGTCAAGTCAAATTAACCTTTTGCACTCTATTTATTTGACACTTGGCTGCTCCACCAGCTCTAATTAAAATATTACTGTTTGAAGAATTATTTTTGTAAATTCGCTAAAAAATTCCTATAAATAGTAAACATAAGTTATTATATATCATTTTGTTCGGAATAAAACAGAGAATGAGGAAACATTTTTTGAAAGATTAAATAAAAAATGTTTCATTGAGTAGGCCTATTTTGAATATTAATCAGTCAAAAAAATCAATTGATTATTTTGTTTTGTAATTAAATTAAAAATAAGAATAATAGAGTTTAGAGCTTTTAAAATACTTTATTACACTAAATGTGACCATAATAAATAATTTAAAAAATATTCTTGAGGTTTAACAACATTTTTTATTGAGTAGGCCTACTTTTAACATATTAGGTCAAACAAATAAATAAAAAAAAGATTTATTTTATGAATTTAAAAGTAGCAATAAAAATGATTAGAGCTTTAAAAATAGTTTTTACAGTAAATATGTCTGTTTAAGTATGTCAATTGTATTTATATTTATTCAAAAATTTATTTTAACAATAACATTTTTGCGAAATAATGGTACATAACCCACGTTAACGTATAGTTTAAACAGTTGTCATTTCTCAACACAAAATAAAACAAAAACAAGATCTTTACATTATTTACATTAACAAAATTTACACAAAACTGCAAAATAATAACGTACAGTAAAAATAAATACCACTTGAAAAAGCGTAAACAAAAGTTACAAGGCATAAGATAAAAGACGATGCTATTGGCATTTCTTGATCATGTTGGTAATATTATCTCTGATCATGACTGGCAAACAGCTTCTCAACTTCAGAGAGATATAAAATATATTCCACAGCCAATATAATCTGTCACTGGTTTCTAAACTGTTTTAACAACATTGAAGTCTCATTAGACCGAAAACCACAGATTCTACACTTGTTTAGAACATAGAAATATATTAAAACGTGTGTCGGAATGAGTCCGACAGTGGAGCGCAACGGCAAATTAGCTATGTCGGACTGAGTTCGCCTATGGAGCGCAAAAGGTTAAGTGTTAGATGTGTAGAAGTTTATAAAGTTTCTTTAACAGCGAAAAGTGCATTCTTTTTTGCTTATTTACAACATGGAATGTCTAACACCATCTCACATATAGGTTTTTAATTTTAAAGCATCTAACGGAACATCCTGTTGTAGATTTCTAAACTGAAAAGGGTTTCATTGTATAGTCTTAAATTTTCTGGAATAAAGAGTTATTTAGCTTAACCATCACAATTGTAAGGGATTTATTAAACATTTATAAAGTAGATTTGTGATTGGTAATTCCCGAATTAATTTTTTCCCGCATTGATTGTTCAGGTATTTTGGTCTTTTCACAAAACTTGTGTAAACTATGTATTTAAATTCCGTTAAAAGATGGTGGCAATGCAAGGCAATAAAAACCGAAACAGGTAAGATACTTCTACTGTTCATTGTTTATTTAATGATTTGTCATTGTCATGAAAACAAGAGCCAGTTAATAAAAAATATTTAATTTTTAAGAATTATTGCTCTTATTGGTTTCTTCTTTTTATCTAGACCAATAATTAACCTGGATTCTTAACCCTGGAACGGCCATAGAACACCACAACACCAGGTTTCACGGCGCAAACGCAACAACTTCACACATTTGCATAAATTTGCATATATTTGCATAAACGATAATTTAACCCACTTAAAATTATCCAATCGTAATAAAACTGGCACCATTGGAAAGGAAATGAATGAAACTTAAATTTTTGTATTTACAACTTTTTCGTAAAACGTATATTTGCATACGTAATCATCGTTTTAAAATATGCATATCAGGCTACAGCTGTTTCCACGCGCGAAACTGCATACAATTGTACTGTTATTTCCCACTCTTGCAACGTTTCCCACCATCTACAATAATGTTTCTTTGGCATTTCTAACGATACCGTTTGATTCGTCGTGATTTCATCTTTCTGTTGGTGTCTTCCAATCAGACTTCACAGTACATTTACTGTTTCAGACAAGAGATACTGTAAACCCTTGCGATTGGACAGTCTCTCAACCGATAAACAGGCCATTTTGTCAACGATTATTTAGAAGGCAACGCCCAATGTTTTGACAGATTGCTTCACACCATTTTGTAGACGAAAGTCTGTAGTTTCGAATGGTGCCAAGTAATCCGGATAAAACCGGTTTTGTGATTGTCTAGACTGCAGTGGAAAGTGACGTTTTGGTGAGATCGCCTAGGGCGTTTGTTCTCACGCTATTCTAACGGCGCGACCTATTTGCACGTGTTTAGTCGGGAGTTTTTATTCGACAGATGTCTTTTTGTTATTCAAACAAATGTAACTCAAACACTTTTGTGAACTAAGGAAAGACAAGTACACCGTTCTTTTCTTTGATTTATCCTCTACACTTTCTTATAATAATATTTCATTTTTGGTCAAAGCATATATAAGTAAATGACGTTACAATCTAGGCCTAGGTAGGTACCAGTTGTGTACTTGAAACATAAAAACCGTTTTTTTCAAAATAAAAAATTTGAAATTGATAAATGTTTTTATACAGTTCTATTTAGAACTAAATTACGAAACTTTTTTACGCTTACTGTTTACTATTTACTCCATGTTTACTATTTTTTATGTAGGCCTAAAGTTGAACTTTTTCCTTTCGTTACTGAACATTTTTTGTTTCTTGAGCTAATAACTTTTACAATTTCAAAATAAACTTATTTTTAGTGGCATATTTGAATTCTTTGAAGTTTCTTCTACAAAAAAGCTATTGAACACATTTGGATTGGGGTTCATTTACTATTTTTGGCGAATTTTTAAAAATATGCTTGCAAAACGCTAAAAACGGGCTGGCCAATTTTAGCTTTAACCGTGGCCGTTGTTGGGTTAATGGAAGAGTCATAACATAACAGATTGTTTCCCGTATAAGATCTCAGCAGCAGGATGTTGACAAAATACCATTAAAATAAAAGGGAAATCTGTGTGTTTCTGTTCATGCAAGCTTCTTTTATCATTTGCCTCCATACTAAAAATTAAAAATACAAACTTTGATTTTTATAATTTTAAATGTGTTAATTTACAGTTTGACTCTCGATTCAATAATGATGATGGATCCTTTCATCAAATAATCACTTTCGAGTTCCTAAAACTGCTGTGAACACTTTTTAGACTTGGAAATTGTGATTTAATTGTGCTATTTCATTAAGTAAGACTAATCTGGTTCAAGAACTGCAGCAATCAATTTTGAACCTGCAAATTACAAATTAACTGTGATATTTCATAATATTGATTCTTTTATCAAATAAACACAATCATGTGCGAGTCCCCAAAACTACAGCGAACATCTTAGACCTGCAAATTGTGAATTAAGTATAGGGGTAGAGATTTCAAGCCCCGCAGGTGCTACAAACATTGTTGGATCTGCAACTTGCGATATTTTTTCAATATTTTGTAAAGTAAGCAAGATCTAGTTCAAGTTACTCCAACTGCTTCAGTAAATATTTCTATATATTTCAATACATGTGATTTAATTCAAATATTTTATAAAATAAGCATGATCGAGTGTTTGATTTCTTGTAACTGGCACGGACATTTTAAAACTCACAAATTCCGATGTATTTTCAATATTGCAAGAATTTCCTCATGTGCATATCAAGCGCCTCGTACCCAATAAATAATAAGACCCATGTGGACATATTTTGTTCTTTAAGCTTTAATTACCATTGAATTCAATGTATTCATTAAAATAAAGAAGTATAATATTTCATCAAATAGGTGTGATCTAGTACGAATTTCCAAGAACTTTTTACTATTTTTATATTATGATCGAACTATCATTTTTCATCAAATAAGCGCGATCAAGTATACACAACAGCAGCAAACATATTTGGTCACTTATGTTGGAATTTAATCATTATTTTTTGACAAATAAACTCGAATGAGATCATCCAAATACATCAGACATATATTATGTATCATGGCAAACATGTTTAATTTAATTCTGACAAAACAAGGTAGAAAAGTAACATTATCTTAGTGGTTCCTCTGCCTAAAGCCATCGTCTCCCTGCCATACAGGTACATGCTATATATAGACCAAAACAAAGTTATTGAATAAGTTTTTTGCTGTTTCTAAAATTATTTTGAGACACGAATGAACTACTGTATTTAAATTATCTGTAATGTGAGTAGAAGTAATGTGGTAAAGTAAGTGAAATAGTTTTTATTTTTCTTGTATTAATAATTTTTCATCGATTCCGATGAGTTACTGAAATAAACAAAGCTCAAAAGGAGCCTATCTGTTTAGTACCTTCTTATCAAACCAAGCATGTCCTTTCCTTTGTTTTATCAAATTTAGATAGATTTTAAACATGTCTGAGTTTTTTGGGACGAACTTTGGTCCCTAAACAAAGTGTGAAATTACTGTCTGTAAAACTACTGTCAATAGGCCTTGGTTCAAAACTAAGCAAGTTCAGCCAACTGTAAAAACTGAGTGTGAACCACTGTGCAGTTGACAACATTAAAAGCATTATATGCAGATGGCTAGGGTTTTGTATTCTACATGGCACAGAAAGTGCCGTTCAGAAACTTTCCTTAATGGAAATATCATGTTTTAAATTGACTTTTTTTCTTTCTAGCTTCCAGGTTCTCTAATGGAGCGCCAAGTCCCGTGCAATACTACTTACGTATCAGACAGGACACTTTCTGTGAGGAGACCAAGTGCAGAAGTGTTAAACAATTTGAAATGGATGCTGGATGAGAAGGAAACTTGGAGGCAGGACTATCTTATTTACAGGTATCATGAATTAAACTGTCCAAAAATATTTTATATTCTCTTTTCACATACACGTACATTAAGCTGTTAGTATGTCTAGAAAGAATTGTGTCCTTTAAATAATTATAAATAAATTATGGTTAAAATATTGCTGCATGGCGATGTTATCTTACCTTAATAAAACTTTCACGGGCGTGGTTCGTAAGTTGGAAGGTGCTTGTGTTTGGGAATTTAGTTATATCCAATAACAACTCAGAACAATTACTTGTTTGAACTCTTTACAAATTTTAAAAAAATTAAATGAAATGCAAAATATTAAAGAATGATATGAAACTTATTTCTAAGTAAATACCAGATAATTGTGAACAAAAGGTTTCACAATACAAAATCACATAAACTTATTTTGAGAAAGAAATCATACCTTAGTTGTCCCTAAATTTTTGTATTGGTTTGTACAGCCAATATTAAACATTAGTTTTTTTGTAAGTCCACTTTCATTTTTAAGAGGTGGTGATCCTCTCATTTTTTACGGCAAATTTTGAACTATTGGAAATTCTCACCATCCTTCATTTTTATATTAATAAATATTGAGTTTGACTTGTGAGAAGATATATTGGTAGGATAAAACTTGAACTTAGAATCTCACAACAAATAAATTGTGATGACAACTCATACCCGTTTCAACGACAAAGTCACCATCAGTAGTTATAGTAGCACTATTAGTAACTTGTAGCTCTAGTTATAATTTGATTATTGTAGCTCATTCATCACTGAAGGTGTCGACCTTGTCATTGAAACATGTTTGAATTATTAAAGGTATTAGTTGTGAGATTCTGTGATTTCACGTTTTATTCTGTTTTGTAAGAGATAACATTGGTTTGTTTTTTGTTTTTATAGTTTGGAAGAGTTGAATTAGCCCAGTCGGTATAGGTTACAACTACCAGTAATTTGCAATCTGGCTGAATTTTTTTTATAAGTACATTAAAGTATGTAGATTAACATAAAAAAAAGTTTACCAGTCTATCAATTTCCCAAAGTCGAAAAAAAAATCGATTATCATTTTTTTTCCGATTATCCTTAATATTTTGAGCTGGGATGAAGATAGAGGAAAATAAAAAATACCACCGTGTAGGGGAGGTATTTTTCAACAAAAAAGGTCATATGTATTTATTTCGTCCGAGCAATGGTTTGTCTGGAAAAAATTCAATAATGCAGGTATGTATTTTGCAGCAGGGGAAATCACTAAAAGGGGACATCTTATTCATATATGAAGCGTTGGCTCATTCTAAATTGGCCGAATTTTAATATATCGAATTGAAACTTGACATAGGAGTTAAAATATATATTTTAAACATTTATGCTGAGTCTCAGCTTGTTATCTTGAAAATGACCAATTTTTAAATATTGACCTTTTTAAACTAAGATATTATAAAATTCTCTTAAAATAATTTCTTAAACTTATTATGACAATAAATAATTTATCAGATCAAATGCGTTACTTTAAAGTTTCTCAGATCGATTAATCGATGAATGCTGGAAAACAATGAATTCAGAAACGACCAATCAAAAATCTATGTAGTAAGTTTCATACAAAAAAAAAAAAAATTAACTGGGTGTGCTTAAGACCACACGTAAGAAGTGAAAATTTCTATGACCAGTCTATATTTGCAAGTCAATATTAAAAGAGTATAAAGCTCAATAAATACATAGGTACATGTATATACACGTCTACAAACGACAACGGATAGCGTTGAGAAAGAATGAGCGATAACTCACTGTATAAATGTCATATATAGTGTGTTTACACTGTATATATTGAATCGAGGCGATACGGTACGATGCAGACGCGAAATTTCGTTCGAATACTCACGAAAAATTTAAAACATTAATGACTTTGCTGACTTTGGTATTTAATATACATATAACACAAATATCATATATATATATATACATACATACTATATCTCGAGCGGTGACGGTCGCGAGTTTGATGCTTTT
>JAGFPH010001683.1:144509-157896 GCA_018207615.1 Philaenus spumarius
CTCTCCCAATAAGAAGTGCTATGTAGTATATTCGCGTTGCGTACATACATATATATATATATAATACATACTATATCTCGAGTGGTAACGGTCGCGAATTCAATGCTTTTTCCCCAAGCAAAAAGTGCCCAACGCCGCTAAAGAAGTTTTCACTTCAAAAATTGTTTAAGACATTTGGGCCTTATTTTACAATAAAAGAAAAAATATTTTGTTTACATAATCAACAACACTTGTCTGATTACAATTTAAAATAAAATTATAGTGGATTATTTAATTACTTTTTTTAGGCATTTGTAGGAGTATTGTACCTCATGACATTATAGGTCCTTAATTACTCCTCAAAGGTTCTATGTTTAACTGGAAATTGTATTATGTTAATTAGAGAAGTTTTGTTAAATTTATCAACTTTACACTAAAATAGATATGAATATTTGATTTAAATATGTAACGGACTTGAATTAATGCGAGTACAGAATATTTATCAAAACTTTGTGGTAATAAATATTGTATTTACTGGTTATAGATATATGGACTTGCAAACAATGGAAGCGAAAGCTGATGCTGGGAAATATGAGCATTTAGAAGAGTTCAAGTCTGATGCTCAAACTATTGTACACAATGTTGTCATCTTTCATGGTGGTCAGTATGGAAATGTGTTACTATTTCTTAGTATAAGATTATAAACTAAAACTAAACTCTTATATATTCCACAGTTCTGTTTCTGAATAATAAACTCTACCGGAAACTCAAATGCATTGCAATGGTTGAACTTAATTTTGGCTTTACTTTGAAGGAGTTAGAAATTAGTAAATTATCATTCTGCTTTTTGTTAAAATAACGAATACGAAATCTTCTTCCGAAATAGTATGTTTAAAAATAGAGAATTAAAAACCAATTTGTAGAGAGTATGATTTAATTCATAAAAAATTTAATAACGATACTATTTTATGATTTTAATGTGATCAATGTATTTTTCTACTGCTTGCATCACTGTGTAGTAAATTTGCAGAATTTATTACATGAATTCTGGCTGTTCATTTATCATCACAATTATTCAATTCATTTTATTATTAATTTTAGACAAATACAAGATTTGTGTAAGGCAGGTCACACTTATATATACAGTGAAACTTCCAAATAACAGACACTGCTCGGACCGCGTAAAATGTCCGCTATTGGGAAGTGTCCGCTAGTAGGAGAGATGTTTGTACTTGTAGATGTACAATTAGCAGTTAATCTGCTGTGTAACAATGCAAAAATTCATACTGTATATGGTCGATAATAAAAGTGAAATAAAAATTGTAATTGTTTCATAAGGGCCTACTGTATTACTGTATTAGTGTTGTGTAAACAACAGGAATAATGGTTTATTTTCACAAAAATGCACAATAAAACACAAATTATTAAATTAAATAACAGTTATTATTTATTAATAATTTATATTTGTTTGCCTTGTATGATCTTTAGTTATAGTCTTTTCAACATGCTGTTGGAGTTCAAAAATTAAACGTATTCCTTCTATATCCTGTTTTTTTAAGAAATAATTTTTAAGTTGTATCACCTCCTTCGCAACTTCCTTACTTGTTAGATTTGTAGTTTCAGCCTCTGGAACATCATCATCGTTTTCATCAATTGTTTCATTCTTAACAGAAGCTTCCGGGTTAAAATCTGCAACAAGAGTCCTGATGTCGGTTGACTGGTCTTCAGTACAAAGTGCATCGTCAATCAATTTGTATTCTTCAACGGATCCTCCAAATTGTTGAATTAAATTATCCAGCTCATTAACTTCAGTGCCACTATTGCTTTCACTAATATTTTTACTGTTGTTATCGCTATTGAATGAAACAGTTTTTAACCGTATTGGATTTCACCTCTTTTAAAGCTGAGCATATCCACAAAACTGCATCTAAAACAACAATATTTTCACACAGTTCATCAGCCGACGTAATGTCCTCCATTTTCGATAAAATATGTCTGAGAACTCTTTGTCTGTAATAAACTTTAAAACAGTTTATGATTCCTTGATCTAGAGGTTGGCAACAGGAAGTGGTATTCGGGGGAAGGAACACTAATTTTACGTTAGTTAATTTTATGTCGGGGTGCGATGTCGCATTATCTAGAAATAAAATAAAATTCCTATTCTGCCGTCCCGTTTTACGATCAAACGCCGTTAGCCATTCAGTCATGATATCCCTTGTCGTCCATGCTCGTTTGTTTGAGTACCATTCTATACCCAAGCGATCCAAATCAATTCCTTTAAAATATCTAGGCTTTGCAGCTTTTCCTATGATTAATGGTTTTTCAAAATCACCTACCATATTTGTACAAAGCATTACAGTAAGTCTTTCCTTTGAAATTTTACCCCCTCGTACATTTTTCACCTTTTAAACTCATTGTTTTACTAGGTAAAGCACGAAAATTGAAAATGTTTTTTTCTTCGAAAACCCTCGCACATCACTGATAATTTTTTTCCATTCTTGAACTACAGTTCCATCCACTGATCTCGCTTCCCCACACACATTTCTGAATGTAACACTGCCTAGAACGGAATTTGTCAAGCCATCCAACCGATGCTTTAAAATCACTAACTCCTAATTCTTGAGCTATCTCTAAAGCTTTTTCCCTAATTAATGGACCAGAGATTAGAATGTTATTGGATCGAGCTATGCAAAACCATTCGTATGTTAAATTGTCTATCGCAAGGCCTTAAAGCATTTTCGGAAATGCTCGTTTACTTAGTGAATTTTTGTTTTCCAACCACGATTTTAGAATTGCCTCTTTATTTTTCAAAATGTTACTAACTGGAGTCTTTCCAACTTGAAATGTTGCCGCTAAATCACGCACACTATTTTTTTCTTTTTCATATTTACGCACAACTTCAACTTTTTCGCTTAAAGTTAAACGCTTTCGTTTCAAAGACATTGCAATACACACTGTTCTCACGGTAACTTTATTCAAACTGAATTGTAAAAGGTTTTAACCACCACTGTTATTAAATGGAGCAAAGAAAAGAAACCTAGTTTCCAGGAAGTCAAATTCCTGGTAAACAGGACGTCAACTTCCTGGTAAATAATGAACAAACATTGCATTGAATGTTTCGAAACATCAACAATTCTTAGAAAAGGGCAACATTTTATACTCCGCTGTCCGTAATTCGGAAGTTTCGACTAACCTATTGACTACCAATTTGGTGTCCGTGTCCGTTTTTGTGAATGTGCGTTATTTAGAAACACTACAAAGGCCTTAAAAGCATGAGCTCGGTCGGGGAATATAAAAATGTCCAATATTAAGAAGTGTCCGCTAATTAGAAGTGTCCGTTAAGGGAAGTATCACTGTAGTACGTTTATAATAAAATAAATTTGTGTGTATGATCACAACTAAATCACAATAATACTAATACACAGGCCGATATTACATACATGAAATACATCTAAAATAATCAAGCTTCCACATAAACAAACATAATTATAAACAATTTAATTTCTAATAGTACAATTTTCAGCTGAGATTGAAAGATAATAATATTTTATTGCTCGCTCAGACATTTTGCATATTCATTGTCAATGAAAAATTGATTCAAGTACATTATAGTCATGTGTATAGTCATAACATCATAAACCAATAGTATGTACATTATGACTAAATTCATAAACTATTAAAAAATAATCAGTTAATACATTTAAATAGCTAAACTTATGGGCATTTATCTAATATGAACATTATCAACAATCAAACACAGAATTATTACAATAATAACAAATACAGCAGAGTTCCGCAAATCCGAACTAATTGGGACCGAACACTGTTCGGATTAGCGGGAATTCGGAATAGGCGCATTTCATAAGTAATATCAACGTATTGACATGTTAGTGGGTAAACATTGTGCGGGGATATCAGCTCTATACAGCGTTGATCGGCTTATGAACAGATTCAGTGAAAGTCGGAAAGGAAATGCATTTCCTTCGATGACTCATAGCGCTGAGACATTAAATACTCCTCTCCCTCTCGCATTTCAAACATATTTATGAATCACTTCACTGAGCACTAGTTTAATCGTATCTAGTTCAGTGCTTACTCTAGGGACTTTGATAAACTGTGTGTGCTTATTGCAAGTGTATTGTAAATATTTGTTCCGTGAGTGTTGAGTTACTTTACCGAGTCACTATGCCTTTTTTATTTATGTTCGTAGTCCTTGACGTTATAACATTTTCATAAGATTTGGGGTTTAAAAGTACAATGACATGTAATATTTGTAATAGCGTAGAGAAAATAACCTCAAAATTTGATCTTAAATTGACAAATTATTTAAAACTTTGGAATTTAGAAATTTAACTGAACCCATTGTAAATCACAGTTTATTAATGATTATAACCAAAATAAATAGAACTTACCTTTCTTTTTTAAACAAGTAAATAACAAAAATCAAATGCAATTGTAACCTAAATTAAGGCGTAAGAATCATTTAATTGTTTTTGTATGACAGCATATTTTATAGGGAAAATTAGTATAAGAATAAATCCAAATATTGTAAATTATTTATTATTAAAAACAAACTTAGTAAGTAATCCAGAAATAACCGGTTTTATGTCTGTCTAGTCGATAATTGAAATGTCAGTTCTAGTGAGAAAGTCAAGCGCGTGGGTTCTCACGTTATACAAATGGGGACCTATATGCAGCATGTAGGGTAGCGGCTTTTCATTAGATTGATATCATTTTGTTATTCAAATAAATATAACTCAAACACTTTTGTGAACTAAGGAAAGACGAGTATACCGTTATTTTCTTTGATTTATCCTCTACACTTTCTTATAATAATATTTCATTTTTGGGCAAAGCATATATTAGTAAATAACGTTACAATCTAGGCCTAGGTTTGTTACCAGTCGTGTACTTGGAACATAAAAACTGTTTTTTTCAAAATAAAAAATTTGAAATTGATAAATGTTTTTACACAGTTATATTTAGAACTAAATTACGAAACATTTTACGCTTCGAAAAAAATACAAAAAATGTTTACTACTTGTTATGTAGGCCTAAAGTTGAACTTTTTCCTTTCGTTACTGAACATTTTTTGTTTCTTGAGCTAATAACTTTTACAATTTCAAAATAAACTAATTTTTAGTGGCATATTTGAATTCTTTGAAGTTTCTTCTACAAAAAAGCTATTGAACACTTTTGGATTGGGGTTCATTTACTATTTTTGGCGAATTTTTAAAAATATGCTTGCAAAACGCTAAAAACATGCTTTTCAATTTTAGCTTTAACCATGCCACTTGGAGGGTTAAAGCATAAGCTAGAATTTATATTATAAAGTCAATTTGTAAAACTGTGCTCGAAGCAATTGTATTTTGTAATATGTTAAAGTTGAAACAGCAAAGAACCCCATATTAAAAGTCATAAGTGTTATTTTAAATGTATGTATTATTTCTAATTACACAGGGTTTAGTAAATAAAAGTACAATATTTTATAAAGGTGAAATGACAAGTAAACATGGCAAGTAAATGAATGAGTCATTCTTCGTGTACTTTAAACGAAACACTTGAATTTAACTTTAACTCTATTTAACTACTTTGTATAACAATAAATGAACATTTTTTCACCAACATCTTTTTGATTTCTCCTGTTTTTAAGTTTAAAAAATCGGTATTTTTTCTGAACTCTGTTCGGAATAGGCGGATTTTCGGATTAGTGGGGTTCTACTATAACACATATGACAGAATAAAACTCATAATAAAGGCAATGACATAACTCACCCACAGAGTGAGTACAACATTTTTCAGCCCTATTTAAAACTTTTAACATCAGGTATTTGCTTCAAAGATTCTGAAAGTCTGTTAAATAGCGGAATTCCATTCTGAGCTGGGAACCTTCCGTAGATGCTCAATCTATGATTATCACATCTGCAATCACCTCTTTTCCTTGTGTGTTGATTATGAAAGTCACCGTTGTGAGCCGTTTAGTTTACCTCAAAAGCAAGAAAAAAGAGGCAGAGAAAATTATGATTATTTGTTAAGTGCCATTTTGGTCAATTTACTTTTTATATGTGAGTCCTTCATCAGGTACGTCCGATTTCACAATGTATCCTTCACATTTTCTTAGCAATGACCAACAGTGAATTGCTATTGGATAGTTTAAATAGGAGAGATTAGATTGTTCATGTGCAGACATTTCTTTAGTCTTTCTCTGAGTTTGCCGTCACAATTTTACAGTTTGGGGTGATATGCAACGAGTTCCAGGCAACCTCCAACACATAGCAGTGAGTTTGACATTTCAAAGCAATTGACTACTGTGTCTAATTATCTCAATCTAGTTTGTGCAGTAAACTTGTGTACACATCTTCTTTATACAGTAAGTGGGCTTGGTTTCTTTTAATAATCAAATAGGGTCTTCGAGAAACACCTTTCTTACAAAACAATCTATACTACAAATCTCCTGTAGCATATGTGGTACACTGCCAGGAGCTTACGGGCATCTGGCCTGCCTCTCCTCCTAATTTATCTACCCTCTTGTTTCTTGGTTTACATATGTGACCTTTTTGGGGGTGATATTTCTTTATTTAAGTTGTTCAACATTTTTTTCTATTCTTGGATGCAGTAAAACTTAGCTGATGGCCAGTATCTCTTTATCACCCATAACAAACCTTTAAATTTGTATGAATACAGATCTTATTAGGTGATAAATGTTGTCAATGAAGAAGCGAAAAACTCAAAGCCTAATTCTTGAACATAACACTAAAGCCGAAGTTTGACTGTCATTATTCTTCTTGATCCATATGTGTAAATGTGCAGGCTGACACATTTTTACATTCCTTATAATATCCGTGTGAATTTTTGAAAAGTCCAATCCTGACAAAAGGTGTTAGACTAACACGTGGTATCATTTACTCATGATCTCTCAGATAAGACAGTGTAAGAATATAATAATATTTTATGACATTTTGACAAGTATTATATAACAAATTTTGCTACAATAATAAATACGAAAAATACACCTGCTGTAGAAAATTAGTTACAACTAGGAAGTTTTACTGCCTGTAAATTTATTTTCTAATTAGTTTGCATGGTACCTGTAAAGATAAACATAAAATATTGCTAAGTTTATTGGGGTTTTGTTGGATATACTTTTAATAATAATAATAATTTGTTAATCCATTTTTCAGTTCACAGTAATGTCGCTGATCATGCTCGCTTAATGTTAAGAGACTGTATTTATGATATTCAAGAAATTCGACAGTGTAGAGATTGTTACAGGGTATCCAACGAGAAGACAAACAAACATTGGTTTTGTAAACCTTGTCGACCTCCCCATAAGTTGGTGTATGCTAAACAAAAAGGGTTCCCTTATTGGCCTGCAAAGGTAAAATGCTTCAATTAATATTACTAAGGTTGATATCTTTAAAATAGTATGTGTTTGTATGTTATAGGATTGTATTGAGTAAAATATGTCAGTAAAGTCACCTAAATAATCTACAATAGACCCCTTCTATCCGAATTCTACATTATCCAAATTGCATAATATAAAAAAAACATTGTTATGTATAATAAACTCGATTACAACTGAACAAATCCTGCTTTTAATGTAATTATAATAGTAAGCTTGATAGTAATTAAACAAAAGCTAATAAGCACAGTGATGTATTGTATGTCCTTGAATTTTTTTATTAGAAGTGGTACAATAAACAAAAAGTGCAATAGTTAAGTTTATCCAAACAAACTGGAGCATCTTCAAGCATATTTACATATAGATAAAAGTTTAAAAATTCTGTAAATCTAAACTTTTTATCAGGACCTCACTGTTGTGTTGGAGTTTAGAGCCAAGACATTTACGGATAGTTTGGGAAATCTGTATCCCATATAAATAGCTTACAAAAATTGTTTTAGATTAGCCCTCTTCTTTACACTTCCCTTCCTCTCCCCATTCTAGAATAACTTCAATATCCTGTTGTGAACTCTATCTTTTTCATTTGACCTTATACCTATGTTGGGTTGAAATTGTAGAGGTTTTTAGAGTGCTATTTATTATTTTTATGTTTTTGTAGAATAAAAATAAATAAATGATTTTTTATGAGTAAGATTTAATGGTTTTTGCCAATAATGTAAGTTTATTAATACAAATTTCAGAAGTTGAAAAGGGGAAAATTTTGTATCGGTAAATGAGGACCTTACTAGTATTTGATGTTTTAATAGGGTCTTATTTAACATAGAAAGTGAAAATGAAAAGTAAGCATTTAAAAATTGAAACCCGGATTATCGGATTAATTCAGATAACCTAGGTACTGCTTTAACTTTATTTTTATTATGTGTGGTTTTTTTGTAGGTTATCAAAATGAATGGTGAACATTATGATGTCAGGTTTTTTGGAGGTCTTCACCAAAGAGCCGTGATTGATAAATCTTATATTCGTCCAATATCTGTGAATATTCATACATTACAGGTAATAACAATTATTTTTATAATAACGATTGCATGATATTTGCTCATTATTAAGACAATTAATTAAAACTAAAGGAATTTATTATATCTTAATTGAAAATAAATTCAAAGTGATAGATTAATTAGTAAATGCATTTTTACATACGGGCCATTTAAAACTAATCTTATGTATATTGGGGCTGTATGTGTAATGTTAGGAGGAAGCTGTATGTAAAATGTATACAATTCATCAATTACAAAAATGTATTTTCAAAAATAAAGTAATAATAAATAATTATTTTTAAAATCAATTTATTTTGTAAATTATTTTGGAAATAACAATTAATGACTTTTATTAATTTAGTTTTTATTGAATACCGCTATATTTTTATGAATTTCCACAAAGTTAAATTTGTAAACCAAAGTACAGTAATTAAAATTGAAAGCTTGAAAAAGTATTTATAAAAAATGCCTTACTGTACTTAACAGTTACTAAAATAAAACAAAAGAAATAATAACATTCTAACATGTACAAATGTGCAAATTTTTTGAATTGAAAAAGATGCGTTGGTTGTCCTGCTGAATGTCAATGTCAGTGTGTGAACTCAACTTATAAAACAATCCAAGTTAATCCATAGATAATTGAAGTGGAGCACATTAATTTTATTAATTATAAAATTCGGTTTAACCAGCCAATTGTTTATTCAACCAGGTTTCCGGTCATTTAGAGGCTTAGAAAGTTTTCTGTACTTAATTTTCTTCTAAAATTACAATGATGTAAAGAAATTCGTAAGAATATTGCAAAATATGTTAACCTACCTTTTAGTACTCATCCTTTTTTTATTATTTTCATGGAATAATGACCGTAAAGTTTTTTGCCTTAAAATAAAACAAAATCTGATCTAATATTTAATTTTCTAGTTTCCGTTGAGAAATATAATTGGTTTTTGAATGTATACTTCATTTTGGTTTCTATAATTGTTGTCTTGTGTAATACAACGTGACTTCTATTTAGGTGAAAAGAACTTCTTCGTGGAACAAAGCGTGTGAAGAATTAAAAAGGCATCAAAACCTTTTAGAAAAACTGCGAGTTGCTACAAATGATTTCACATGTCCACCACCAGATAGTTCAAGCGAGAGTGAAGCAGAGTCTGTGCAGGTTAGAATTAATTGTTATAAATACTTTGTCGATTAACTTATAGTTTTTAATTAATTTTAATTGGGTAACATTTTGAAAATTCAATTTATAGATAGAAAATAAATTATAATAAATAATGTAAAAGTATTATTGTTTGAATTCTAGTTTCTGCAACTTAAGATACACATATATTTTTATAGGTGCTTTGCAACAAATTCTTATATTTTAAAATAGAGGGTGGTATTTATTTATTATTGTATAAGTTTACAAAAAAGAAAATGACAAATTTTCTTCTCTAACCAGTCTTAGACTTAGGTATATTATATAGAACAAATTTATTTACTTTTTTCCAATTACGTATAAAATGATCAAAACATAACAAAATGTCATTATAGTAGTAAATGTACTGAATTGCTTAGAATAGAAGCAAACATTTCATTAATTTATTATATGATTTTTTAAATTTTGTTTTATCACTATTGTGTTTGAGATTCATTTTGCAGTACAAATTAAATGTATACTTACAAAACCACTAACTACACCTGTATTAGAATTATTAACACACTGACGAACTTCACTATAGGAACGTGTACTAACATGGTAACAGCGCTAACAATATGAGTGCTAGTTTATTAAGCAGTATTCACAGTAAGGTTGCCTTGGGTAGAGGTAAAAGATAGAATACATAGAAGTTGAATGACAGCACAACAAAGAACATCTCAAGGAGTTTTCAGAACTTGAGGTTAGCATTGCGGAGCTAGAAGACTTAATGGTCAACTATTTGAAAATAACATAATTTTTAATTATTGTATAAAAATATTTTTCCATTATTGTTTATTTTTATTTTTTGCAGTTAAATTGTAATACACAAAGTCGAAAAAACTATCTAGTAGATCTTAATTGGAATAATGTAAAATCAACATATAATTCTTGTAATTTGAGATGTGTTTTGTGAAAAGGACACACAGGTAAAGACATTTCATTTTTTAATACAAATCAGTAATTTGTTGTTTAATTTGATGTTAATCATTTTTATAGGAAGAAGAAGAAGCAGATGAAGCGGCAAAAGAAAGAGATAGAATTGATGAAAGTGAAGAAGATGATGAAGTTGATGACGATAGAAGTATAAAGTTGAAACATATTGAAAAGGAAAAACTTGTGACACCTCCTCCATCACCTGTGGTTAAAAGGAAGCCTGGACGACCAAGTATAGGCAAGAAACGGGGAAGGCCAAGGATATATCCAAAAACAGATGACGAAGAAGAAGAAGAGGATGTAGTAGAAGATGAATACGATTTTATTGATGAGACTGAAACATATAAGAAAGAAGAAAAGAAGTTTAAAGCTTTTAGTCCACGGTCCGAATCCCCTGCTATAAAAAGAAAACCAGGGCGTGTGAGCACTGGCAAGAAACGTGGTCGCCCACCTTTAAACAAAGATAAAAGTAAATGTTATTTTGTACGTTAATTAGGTGTGTGGTGTGTGCTAATTTAAATCATATAACTAATAGGTTTTATTTGCTTTCATAAAATCTTAGAATGTTTATCATTATGTAACAATAAAACTATATAGTTCTTCAAGAGATGAGAAAATTCATTCATTTTCATCAAGAATTTATTTTAGAATATTAAGTAAATGTATGTTTAATGGTTTAACAATATTTTGTGGCAGCTAAAACATTTGTTTTTACTTTTTTAATTAGGTATTTCAAAAGGGATAAAATATTGTTTTTATGTTTAGAAAAAAAAACATAACAAATGAATCGAACCCCAATGATTATTAAATTATTATTTTATTTATTTATTAGGACAATAAAATATTTGTATAAGACATGCTAATTTTACATATTAAAATCTACAATAACTTACAAACATTTACAATATTTATTTGAAATTACTATATTAACATTGATTTGTTTTACAGCAGCTAACAAGCATTATAACTATCATGTAAGTAAGACAAACACAATAGTGAATAACCTAGACAGATGACATAACAAGACAAATTATCTAACAAAACATGAACATGAGGTTGCAACAATATACATTCTTTCATTTATTTTATAGCTACTGCAAAGTCTGTATAAACTTAGTAAACAAAATACAACTTACAAAATGAGGAAGCACAATATAAATTTCAAAGGTATTACCAAGTAAACTATTTTAAAACAACTTACAAAATGAGGAAGCACAATGTCCATTTCATCCATGCGTGTCATGACTAAATTAACCCATACAGCTATAACACAACTTACAAAATGAGGAAGCACGATGTCCATTTAATCGGTGCGTGTCGTGACTAAATTAACCCATACAGCTATTGAATTAACCCATACATAATTTTTTTCTTATTTTGTATGTGTGATACAGCCTTAAACTACACGCATATAAAATACAATGGGTACGGTAAGGTGCGCGAGATTTCATTCTAAAACCTACGCAAAAAGTGCTGATCGGGCCATAAGAAGTTTTCACTTCAAAAACTGCAACAAGAATATCACAATAAAAAACAAACAGTACCACATACATTATATTGCCTGATATTTGACTAAACACCTATTGCGACTGCTTAGCTAACATACCACCTAACAAACAATTCATTAACTTTAAAGGAAGGACAAAAACTGTTTATTTTCAAGTACATATAATGTGTATTTAATATAATGCTTCTTTTTTTAAACAAGAATTTTGATACTTTTCTAAGAAGAAAAGAAATCTTAAGTTAATAAATTTACTACGTTAGTTAGGCGGTATTGGTTCTTTATCAAGTTGCAAATACGTGGTATTGGATCCTAACTAATTACCATCAAGTTTAATGAGGTTAACATGTTTAATTATCATATAGTTGAGATAGGTGGTTATTACCTTGTAAATAATTGTAGTTAGGTGGTATTGTCTGATAGACCCGTAGTAGTTCGGCAGTATTGCTTCTTGGCAGTCTGCTTTGTGTATTTAGGCGGTTTTGTTTTTGTGCAATGGGTGCTGCTATCTCCTGGATGTTTCCATAAACATTGTATAGTCAACATTGTATAGAAACGTTTGTCGGAATGCGTTGAAACCAAAAACTAAAAACTCAATTGTGTTCAAAATGTAAGTTAGGCTGTATGGTTTGCCAAGTGAATAAATGCAATTTAAAATACTGTATATACAATAGTATGCCTGTATATACAATCGTATACCTGAATATGCAATTTAAAGGCTGAATTAATACCCTGAATGCAACAGAATGCTGAATAAATTCCTTCAGTCAAATTTCTAGGGATCATCTCTGTCTGTGAATTGCCTTAGGAGGATCATAAAAATGTGCTGAGCAAAAACTCATTTCGGTGGTATATTTGTTAAGGAGTTTTCTCGATATAGTCTGAAATCCACTTTGAAACTGGTATATTTTAATCCCAGCTGAGTTATGGAACTGCTCTTTCGCAAAACTCCTTGAAGAATAAGTCCCAGAGAATATTCCATTTGAAGAAGGAAGCAATCAGAATCATATCACAGTGGGGCTATTGTGATTCTTACAGAGTCGCATTTAAAAATTTAGCTATCCTGACTCTTGGATGTACGTACATTCTAGAAGAAATTGTACACCACAAATGTAGGAGCCTGAATGTTTCTAACAAGGGTGTACATATCGTGTGCCTATCTAAAATTCATTAAGAAACAATACAGCCTAACTAACATTTCAGCAAATTTACAGGAGGGACAAAAAACTGTTTATTGTCAAATATATTTAAGGGATATTTAATAAAATGCTATTTTAATTTGAAAAAGATGATTTGAATTACTTTTCTGACTTTGAAAAACATAAATCTAATTTAATAAATTTACTACGTTAGGCGGC
>JAGFPH010001683.1:157996-181925 GCA_018207615.1 Philaenus spumarius
GGTTCATAATGAATTTTAGATAGGCGGTATTAGCTATTAAATAATTGTATTTAGGCGGTGTTGGTTCTTAACGACTTGTAGATAGACGATATTGGTTCTTAATTAATTTTAGATTAATATAATAAATTACCTTAAAAGGTCCGTCTTGTGACTTCAATTTTGGTCTCTGACTAGTTTCGAAGTCGCAACTTCATCATCAGAACTTCTCCTTAGTTTTTATTTTTTCATTCCTTCTGCAGGAATCGTCAAATATTAAAACAATAGTCAAAACACACAAAACATACACAAACACTAATTAAAACAGTCGTGACTAGCACCGGTGTGCACTCGATAGTATCCGGTGGAGCACTGTCGATAAGAACGAAATATTAACCACTATTGACCTTCGATGTATGTTTTAGGGCAGTATCGTACAGCTGATTCGATCTGAAAGATAACTGATCATTCAACATGTCGTCAGGTTTACTTTTGTACGCTTTGTAAATTTCAAATTCTTCCTGTGCATCCATTGTTCTGCCTTTCGCACATAAATATAATGGCTCCACACAGGATTGGAAATCTCCAGATCTGTGGTTATTTTCAAAAAGGTGATTAGCATAATTGGAATTGGCTATATTTGTTTTATTATTAGGAAGATGCTCCTTATATCGGCGAAGAAAAGTTCTCCCGGTCTGGCCTATATAATATTTGCTACATTCAGGACAACTTATCTTATACACTCCTGACTTATTTTCCAAGGGGATATCCGTTTTATGTTTAAGAAATGATGCAACGCTATTTCTTGTGCGGAACGCAAGCGTAATCTTGTGTTTATTTAATACATTTTTTAAAACATTAGGCAGTAAATTAGTGTATTCCGATGAGATATATTTATTAACCTTACTTTTGTCTATTTCTAAGTTTTGTTTATTTCTTTTTTTAATATGGCTCCTGATTAACTTGTCTATTAACGAAATCCTGTACCCGTTAGAGACAGCTATGTGCTTGATGATGTTTATTTCATTGTGGTAATCTTCTTTTTTCAAAGGGACTGTGATGAGTCTGTGAACAAAACAGTGGAAAGCTGCCATCTTTTGGGAGTATGGATGGTGTGATTGGGCATGAATGGTGACATCCGTTGTGGTGGGTTTGCGGTATATTCTATAGTCAAGTTTATCGATGCCCTTTACGATTGTTAAGTCTAAAAAATTAATTTGGTTGTTGTTCTCTACTTCCAGTGTGAATTGAATTTTAGGGTTGACGCTATTCATATAATTCAGTAATCCGGCAGCTTGTCTATTAGAACCATTAAATATAACAAATGTGTCGTCTACATATCTACTGTAGAATATGATGTTTTCTTTATATTTGTTATAGCTAGACATAATGTGTTCATTCTCAAAATGGTTTAAATATACATCCGCTAACAATCCAGAGAGTGGTGAACCCATTGCCAAACCATCATTCTGTATGTAAAATTTATTATTAAATGAGAAATAATTTTGTTCTAACACTATCTGCAATAACCGCATCAACTCTTCTATTCCCTGTTTGTGCAACTTATTTGTGAGGGTAAGGTTATCTTTAAGAATGTTCATTGTTTCCATTACTGGGATGTTGGTATACATATTTACTACGTCAAACGAGATAAGTTTATGGCTCGGGGATATTATAATATTCTGCGTTTTGTCTATGAATTCTGTGGTGTTCTTTAAGCTATTGTTATTTTTTATGGTTATATTTCTTTTAATAAGTTGTTCTAGTCTCTTCGCTGTTTTATAGCTTGGAGCAGAGGTATAATCAATAAGTGGTCTTATGGGTGTATTTTGTTTGTGAATTTTCGGTAAACCAATTATGCTAATCACCTTTTTGAAAATAACCACAGATCTGGAGATTTCCAATCCTGTGTGGAGCCATTATATTTATGTGCGAAAGGCAGAACAATGGATGCACAGGAAGAATTTGAAATTTACAAAGCGTACAAAAGTAAACCTGACGACATGTTGAATGATCAGTTATCTTTCAGATCGAATCAGCTGTACGATACTGCCCTAAAACATACATCGAAGGTCAATAGTGGTTAATATTTCGTTCTTATCGACAGTGCTCCACCGGATACTATCGAGTGCACACCGGTGCTAGTCACGACTGTTTTAATTAGTGTTTGTGTATGTGTTGTGTGTTTTGACTATTGTTTTAATATTTGACGATTCCTGCAGAAGGAATGAAAAAATAAAAACTGAGGAGAAGTTCTGATGATGAAGTTGCGACTTCGAAACTAGTCAGAGACCAAAATTGAAGTCACAAGACGGACCTTTTAAGGTAATTTATTATATTATAATATTGTGACTTGGTGCCATAAATAATGCATATCAAATTTTAGATTGTCGGTATTAGCTAGTAAATATTTGTAGTTTGGCGGTGTTGGTTCTTAACAAGTTGTAGATAGGCGGTATTGGTTTATAATGAATTTTAGATAGGCGGTATTAGCTAGTAATAGTTGTAGTTTTTCGGTGTTGGTTCTTAACGACTTGTAGATATGCGATATTAATTCTTAATGAATTTTATATAGATGGTATTAGCTAGTAAATAATTGTAGTTAGGCTGTGTTGGTTCTTAACAACTTGTAGATAGGCGGTATTGATTTTTAATGAATTTTAGATAGGCGGTATTAGATAGTAAATAATTATAGTTAGGCGGTGTTGGTTCTGAACGAGTTGTAGATAGGCGGTATTGGTTCTTAATGAATTTTAGATAGGCGGTATTAGCTAGTAAATAATTGTAGTTAGGCGGTATTAATTCTTCAGGAATTTTAGATAGGCTGTATTAGCTACTAAATAATTTTAGTTAGGCGGTGTTGGTTCTTACGGGACAATATATATAACCCCCTAAAATAATATGACTTCCGAGGAGACATCACAGATTAGCTTTAAGTAAAAAGTCTCCCACTGAAGCTGGAGCCATTTTCATGAACAAACTCTCCATTTAATTTAATTAATTCTAGGAGATTTGAAAAAATGAAAATTAGAAAATCTGTTCTGAGTTTACTCAATTAGGTAGTTTTTTTGAGACCACAATAGAATTTTAAAACTACCTAATTTTTCTTTAGATATATATTTATTGCAGACTATATTATATGTATTTTCTGTTTTGAAATTTAACCATTGTGTTTGTCTTTTAATTTAGTTCGTACAGCAGTTGTTTTTACTCTTGGTGTTAATATTAGTACCCACTTTGACTTGCCTAATAGAAATATCAAATTTGTGAACGGACTAATAAAATTGTAATTGAAACATATAATAAAACTTTCATGCCTAAGAAATCCTGCCAACTGTTGCTGAGAAATTCCTCCAATGAGTAGAGTGATTAAGAAAATTAATACTGTCAGATTTTTGTTAAAGAGGATAACAGCATCTTGATTTGCCAACTTTATGTGCTCTTTAAGACTGTGTGGTCTCTGTAATAGACTATTTCTTTTCCTGTTATTATTATTCTAGCGCTTGTTTAAAGGTATACACACATGGGAATATTAATATTAACAAATCCTTAAAAGCATGCTGCAAGATTCCATTTAGCCTTAACCAGCAATAATTTTAAAAAATTTAACATTAAAAAATTTTACCGGTTGAGTTTACTCACACGGAAATTCCATAGCTTAAATAAGAGAAGATTTAGGCCATACACAGGTTTACTAACAGTACAAAATGTTTATACTGTTCTTAACAGGAATGTATTAGAACAAATTACTTCACAAATTCTGTCCATATTTCCTCCATTTTAATTAATTGTTTGGCGTAAGAATTTTGCTGAATGCACTTCTGTACCATGATTAGTTTAGCTTTAACAATTCCTATGGTATGGAGACCAGGAGCAGTGAATTATTTAGTTAAACTATGTAAACAATAATACAATTTTTTCATCTGAGTTTTCTACTATCTATAAACCTTTAAATTTAATAACAGTAAATTGAAAAAAACTTTTAATGTTACTGTATGTTTTTTTAAAGGTCCTATCACTCCTAAATCTACTCCAAAAACTACTCCAAAGTCTTCAACTCCCAAATCTGCAAGAGGTAGAGGAAGACCTCCAGGTGCTAAGAATAAAAGTACACTTGAAAAAGAAAAGATGATGTTAGTAAAGAATGATGTGGAAAATGAAAAAGACGATGAAAGGAGGCGAATAGATAGGGATGAGCTGGAAAAACGATTATCAGAGGAGAAAGAAGAAATCTCATCAACTAGTGTTCCTAATTTACTAGAAAAGGTAAGAACCTTTAAGTATAAGTTTTTAAGACATCAGTCTCATTCGGGTTTTGTTGTTTTGAAACTGATAACAGTTGTAGTATTTTATTTAACTATTGTTATTTCTATTATTTCATTACTTTGAATTATTTAAGTATATGTCGACTGACTAATATCCGAGCTAAGTGCCAAAAATAAATATGTTCTGTTTAATGTCAAAATGTGGGCTATGTGCCTAACACTACTCGGTAAAAACCTGACTATCTAGTTTTCAATCGGGAAGTAGTTCAAAGAATTGCCACAAGATTGCGCTTGGTTCTAAGTGCCACCTGTTGTGAAATAAAATCTGGGCTATGTGCCAGAGCTGTACTAAATATTTTAAACAGTTAGCCCTCTTTTTACAGATTTGAGTAGTGGACTTAGCCCGGTTTTTACGGTATAAGAGTTGGCACATGGCCCTTTTTTATTTTTTACATTTAAAAATGTATTATTAAAAATGCTAAATATTTTATTTAACTTTTAAGAAATGTTTGTAGAATAGTTTTTGACACTTTTTAAGGCTACAACAGAAAATAAATTATGAAAACGTTAGTTTTTAGGAAGTTTTTTGCGTTTTCCTCAAAACTTCCTTTTCAGCACTTACCCCAGATTTTATAGTCAGTCGACATATGTGTTAGCAAGATTTGGTAATTTGACCTGGCAAAACAATATTTTGTACTACAGCTATGAAATAAAATAATAAAAATTAAAAAAGCTGGTAAGTCTTAGCATATATGAGAATTTTGATCATGTGGAATTACTATCTTGATTTTTGTAATCATTACTTCAAACTTTTGTTAAATAAAAGCTTGCAATTTATTTGTCTGGCAAAGCCCAAATGTAAGACTTCTGGTTATACATTCTTCCAGTAGAAAAGTGCATCTTTCCATCATGATGCACTCTTTGTCAGTGCAGAAAATGTTTTATAACTTTTGAAGAAAATGAATACATTTTATTGGTATCCAGGTCACTAATGGTATTGAATTAAAGTTTCTTACCTTATCGTTTTTTCCATCAATGATTTGAAGAAAATCATGAGTTATGTTGTTAATTCTTACTTAAATTAATTGTCTCTCAGTTTATTTATGGCACAAGTAAAGTCAAATGGGAATAAAACTTGACTATTGTGATATTTTTAGATAAAAAGTCATTGGCTAGGTCTGGAGAGGGAGTTGGTCAAGGGAATATGGAAAAATAGGGGATAAGTGAGTCAGAAAATATGTAAATTAAGATGGTCATGCTAGACAGAGCGTATAAAAATTTAATAAGTAGTATTTTACATAAATCATAATAATGTTTTCAATCTTAATGCAAGAAACATTCTATGTAAAAACAGAGTTATTAAGGACTTTTTAAATTGAAAAAATGGACACATTGAAAACATAGTTTAAACTTAAACAAATCCTATTTTCTTTCTAACATAGTAAAGATAAACTTTTAGGAAATGTAAACACATTAACAATCCTAATGTTTTGGAATTATTTGTTTAAAAATATGTTGAGTCATTTCATTTGGCTTTTTTTGTAAATTTTATGAAGTTTAAAAGGAAAAAGGAAAAAACCATAAACTATAGAATAAATACATAGAAATAATAAATTATAATCAAAAGTGTTGTGCAGTGTAAGAGATAAGAACATTTTATATTCATTACCTACATGATTACTACATTGAAATGTATTTGAGTTTTCAAATTTAGAGTTAAAACATATGTTTTTGTATATAGAAAGAAGAAGAAGAGATGGTCAGTTCTTCTTGTCAAGAACCTC
The DNA here is from genome assembly GCA_018207615.1 of Philaenus spumarius. NCBI lineage: Eukaryota > Metazoa > Arthropoda > Insecta > Hemiptera > Aphrophoridae > Philaenus > Philaenus spumarius. Next base: position 164,022 of record JAGFPH010001683.1, read on the forward strand.
AAGTTAAAACAATTGGTGTCCAAACACGTCCTTATGAGCCCAAAAAATCACCAGATATATCTGCTAAGGAAGTTGCTAAGGTAAGTTATGTTCTCATATTTCTTTCATAAATATCGATTATTGCTTAGGTTATTAAGTTTATACCATTCCTAAGCTGATTAATGGCATTTATATCCTGTCTAGAAGTGAAAAATGTCATTGGATTGTGTTTTTTAACTCACATCCCTAGACTTTATGGAACTGTTTTGTAGCTATCACTGAAACCTGAATGCAGTTTGTACTGTGCCATGTTGGACAAAGATCTCCTTTCCTATTTAGTCCGGTCAAAGTAGACATTTCAACTTGCAATAATTCGCATAGAGCTGAAAATTGGTACAGACTTTGGGGTCATTATTACAAATAAAATACTAAAAGTCCCCATCGATCCCACATCTGCAAAAAAAGTTATTCAAGGTCAAAGGTAAAAAAAATGGGTTTTCCTGGTAAACGGTAAGTTTTATCATTACAATAGATTAGACAAAAGTTATAGATCATGAAATCATCTACAAAAGTTGTTCTTATACTTTTTTTTTAAGAATCACCATTCCTGAGATATTTCAACTCTAAAAGTTGAAGTTTTATGTTTCATAATATGCATTGATGTACTAGTGTTGGGTATCGGCTAGGGGTGACAGCGATAATATGTGCGGCTTTCCATCTCTCTTATCTGCCCGACTCTGGGAAATCCGGATTTTTTGGAATTTGGATTGGCCATCCGCCCCATTAGTCTGGATTTTTTAGAGTCTACTGTATTTTATGTTTTGATCGATTTTGGGAAACCAAACAAGCTTTAAAGTCATGTAAAAAACAAAATGTACAGAATAACATCCTACATTTATTTTTTTAGATAAAACCCTAAAAAAGTATGTACGAAAAATCTTAAAAACTAATTCTGGTTGTTGGATTTTTTGGCTAACGAATTTATCCAAGCAACTTAGACAACCAACGTGTGTACTAAATTTGGACCAAATCAGACTTAAAATGTGACCGTTAGAGTGTGAACACATATATACATATAACATTTTTAATGACACCCCAAAACATGTTCTGGGGACCATAATCGGTGCTCATTTACTACTCCCGGCCTTAGGTCTCACCATAAGGGTCACTGCAATAGCTTATCTTTCCTGTGGAAATTCACTAATAAAAACGGTGCAACGCATTAACAGTTATAGTTTAAACGTGTTTAATATAAAATAATGATAGGTATGTTTTCTTGTAGAATATAATCTGCACTATTGAAATAATACTACAGTAGTATTCTGTAAAATATTTAACCCACAATAAATTGGTTTATTTATAGATAACAATAATTGTTTAATATAGAGAGTATTTTTTTGTAATAATGGTATGGTATTAATTATACAGAAGGATTTTGTAATATTTCAAATAAAACTGTTTTAACATGGTAATTTTAATTTCTACTGCAAGTGACAGGTGTAAACGAATGTTAAAAAACTACTATGCCATTGGGTTACAAATGAACCAGAAATGCTAATCCCAAGATAAATTAAAAATTTACCATAAACAAGCTTAACTTTAACATTATTCTTGTGAAGAATATATTCAATGTGCAGAGCCTAATAATTTGAAGAACTGATCAAAATAAAATAATTTTATAAATGTTAATTTTATGTTTCTTTTTTAGATACGGAGTGAAGTGGAGGAGGAAAAAGATCAGGAGATTGAAAGACTAAAGACTGAACACAGCACACAGATTTCTGAGCTGGAAGAAAAACACAAAACAGCTGTTGCTGACATTAAGAAAAAACAGTGGGTGAGTTCAAAACTATGGAACTATATTCTGTTATAATATGACCTGTCTCATACAAAAATGTGGAATAAGTTTTAGTACAATTTTCTGCCAATCCTAACGTAACACTTTCACTTAAGTTTGTCGACGCGTTTCGGAGTTCCTCCATTATCGAGACCTATTTCAGTACTTTATTTTTGCAGACCTATTTTATTATTATCGATACCTATTTTATTTTGCAGTTTAGAATTATTGTAAAATGTTTTGTCAAAGTGAATATATAATATCATGTTAGCTTTGATTTGAAACCCCTTTTTATTAATGAACCCATTGAAGTAACCCTAAAAATAATAACAAAATTCGCTTAGGGTATATTCTAACCTTCCCAAAAGTGTTAGTAGCCTATCTAATAAAATTAATCAAGTAGTACATTAAAGAATGGTTAGTTTTTGTTCAATATATTTGTTGATTATTAATCTTATACGATAATTAATACTACAATCCGCCTTGATTATCCATAAATATTTAAAAACATATTAGGATATTCAAAAATATTTTAAAAAACACATTACCTTATCAAATTTAATAAAATATTTATTCAAATATTTGTCAAGACTTTTATATTTTATTCAATTTCAAATTATTAAAATATTCAAAAATTTATCAAACGTAATAAAAGCTGTAGTTTATATTTATTCAATTTGAATATGGATCCTGAACAGTTGAAACAATATTTTAAAGTTCAACAAGAAATGCAAAAACTATGATTGTAACATTAAAAAGTTAACTTTCTAATAAATCAAGTCAAAACTCTGTTTCTGAAGTTACGCATAACTTAGTGTATGTTCCAAATTTTGATAACTATGTGCAAATGAAAAACATAGAATCAAATAAACATTATTGTGCCAGACTATTATCAAATTAAAAGGATCAACTACTTAATATTGTTATGACTCTTTCTGCACCTTAAAGACCAGACCAACTACACCATGATGAATTAGTTAAACTTTTAGAAGAACATCTTGCACCAAAGAAATCAATTTTTGATGACATAACAAACAGATCAACAATCAATTTTTGACTTTGTAACTAATTTAAGAATGTTTAAGGGAATTGCGAATTTATCTCTCAATGTGAATGTAGAACATCAGTAGCTGATATTTTTCTTAAGGCTCAATTCATGCGAGGAATCAAATATAATTCTATGCATGAACATCTCTTACAATCTGGCATAACAGAGTTCAATCAAGTATATTGTATCAAAAACAATTGCTTTAGAAGCTTCTAAGCTTGATTCAAGGTTGTTTACTCAAATACTTTTCCAAGCACAGTCAATACCAGAGATAAACAAGGTTTCAAAAGGGCCTAATTCAAGCAATTATAATACAAAATCAAACAATTATCGATCTCAACAACGCAGTCTGATTCTTCAAAATCAAAACAAGTCTAAAATAAATTTTAAAGAGTTGGGACTTGTTAGGGTTAAGAATTAGGCCCTTTTGTCCGGATTCAAACAAGTTAAAACAATAAGGGACAGATCAATAATAACAAATCAGTGGTTTAGTTGTAATACATCTATTTGCACGCCTTTACAACTACACAATCCCACGCTTATCCAATACAAATTTCGTTTTTACAGATATTATGTTTGTAAGACAGACTGGATCGAGACATTGGTAAACAAAGCTGTCGCATTTACTTTATCAATTCCAAACTTCAACCCCAGTGTGATTTTATTCTCGCAGCCTCTCAACTCACTGGTCACCCGACCAAAGTCCACTCACTGGCCTCGATCGTAGGTCAGGCTCAAGTATATATGTCATCTCTAGCTCCTTGTTGATATTCCCCAAGCTAGACCATCGCTCCTTTGCGCTACTTCTGTGTTCTGCATTGCACGACCTCTTGTGCTACCTTGTTGATATTTCCTGATTCATACCTCCGTGTCTTGTCTTACACATCTCAATACTTGTACATTTAATATATTAACTCTAATAATGAATATAACTAAACCTAGCAACAAATATATATTCACTCCACCCAAAAACCCTCCTGTTCGTAACAGACTCAATGGATTATGTTTACGCTGCAATAAACAAAACCATACATTGTAGTACAGACAAAACTAGGTTAACATGTTTTAAACAAAGACAAGTTAGTAATGTATGTATCAGTAAACTTATTGAAGGAAAATCAGAAGCTAATAAACAATCAACCTATCACATGAAAATTCAAAACATACACAACCAAGATTATCTTGATTTAGAAGATTCTCTTCTAGTAACTAATAATGTCTTGTTTGGAAAAATTACAATAGTTTTATGTTTTTAAATCTAGTTACAATTTGTTTTGTTTTCAGTGTTATAATTGTGAACAAGAAGCTATATATCATTGTTGTTGGAACACTGCTTATTGTAGTATTGAATGTCAGCAGCTGCACTGGCAGAAGGAACACAAACGTGTTTGTCGAAGGAAACGTTGACATCATGCCAAACATTAAACTGTTATTAGCTTTAAAGGTTCGTTTAAAAATGGTTAATATTTTATATTGGACTAATAGTGTTGTCAAGGTAAATGCATTTGGAGAAAGATTAATAGCACAGTTTGTTGTAAAATGCTGAAAAAATCTGTAATTGTCGTGGAGGACACAAAAATAAGGGAAATTAACATCTTTTTAGAAATGAAAACTGATATAAAACATTCAAACAAGCTATTTTTTTAAGTATAGAAAGAAAACATTTAAATTGCACTATTAAAGAAGTAATCAAATTAAAGTTTTCCTATTGTTTGTAAAACATTAGAATTGATTGTGTTTCTCGTATTTTGATGGTGATTGTTTTTTAATCAAACTAAAAATCCCATACAGTTAGCAATTCAAAAAATATTTATTATTATATAAATAAGAGAGGAAGTATGTGTTTATTAATGAGAGCAATTAATTTGCTTTGGTTAAAACAAAGCAAATTGCTTGCTATGGTAAAGGTGCAATTCCTAAGAAGGGTACAACATTTCGACTCAATTTACTATTAATTTAAGTATTCTCTAAGAAAATAACAAAACAGGATATTACAAATATAACAACTCAAAATTATTTATTGTCCAAAGTTATTAGTGTTATACTAGAATTTAACAATATTAAATGTCTAACGTTTAAAGATTGGTAGAGCAACGAAAAATCTCAATCTCGGGTAGAGGTTAGTGCCGTCTTTTCCCAAAAGGAACAATATAAAATAAGATCAAAAATGATCGTAATTATTTAAAAGAAAAATACAAAATCTTGGTTCTTTTTGACTTGATTAATTTTCTATATTTTGTTTATTAATAGTTTGAATTGTTACAAGGGTCTGATGCTATACACAGCTCCAATTAAATGTTACGGAATTGATTTCATTTCTATGTCTGACGTGGAATACACCTATGAGAGCAGTACAGATGCAGCTGCTGGGATTTTAGTTATAATGTCAAAATAAAAAGTTTTATTTTTTTATCGTGGAAGATTAAAACTCAGTGAAAATGGTCTGAATTAACTAGTCCAGTAATCAAAAACTAAAATATTAAACAAAATCCTTTCAAACAAATATCGGAATGTTCGAAAATCAAGTCAGAAATATATAAATCTACATTTTAAGTTTCTATCGTTTATTAGAATTATATCAAACATTTTGATTTTACAATTAGGAAATAATGAAATAACTCAACTTTACACATAATACTTTATTTTCAATAATTAAATTAATAAAGTACAATTGAAAAAATTCTTATGTTTTGCAAAGACCAACAACACTTCGAAACTAGTTTTTATGTACGATCCAATAGATGAAGCTTTCCTAGTGAGCTCTAATAACATGAATATTTATTAGAATTGAATCATAAATTTAAATTGCTTTTTTAAACATGGACAATCAGGAAATAACTATCCTAGTGAATAATTCTAGCCTCGAGTGTGTGTATGCATTAAAGGCTCAAGGGTTTTAGTAATATGATTATTTATTAGAATTGATTCATTTTCTTCTAAAAGTAGATATAACACCAAAAATCATCTCACTTATTGTAAAAATGTTTGCATACGGTAATACCGCTTGCAAATAAACGATGTGTCAGCTTCATAGGAATTGCACCTTTACAGCGTGTCATGTATACGAGTGTTACATAAAAATGTATTTGCTTTGACATTAAAAATATATACTGAGATATATTATAATTAAGCCTTTAAAAACTGTTACACTTGGAAAGAAATAATCGACAGTGAATTTGAATTACACAGCTATTGTTTTATCTTGAATTAGATAATGATGAATTATTCTGCTAACATAAATTTAATGGGAACCTTAAGTTTTTTGCAATGTTTAGATTTAACAACCATTGAACTTGAACTTTATTGAAGCTAATAACTGGGTATTGTTTGGATGCAGTTACTTGTACAAACTTTTGTTTAAAACTGAATTTATATCAATCATGAACAATACAAATATTGTGCTACGTGAACTTTATATCATGGCTTTTAATATATACTTACAGATGTGTTACATTAATATTTCTTTTTTATAATTTTTATATTATTTCCAAAAGATGTTTATATTTATTTGTATGTTATATTTTGAATTTACAATTTTTAGTGTTTATTGAGTGAAAGATCTATGTAATAAAATTATTGTTAAGTGTGAGGATGTCGATATACTTTTTTACAAGAAATAAAATTCACAGTGTTCATTTTTATTGTGGTTTATAAATATACAATTTTTGTCTTTTGTTTTAAAATAATGCAGGTATTCATTTTGTAATATAAAAATATAGGATTTGAAAACTCCACTCACTAGAGAATTTTTGAGTTTTAAGAAATAAGATACATAACATCTTCTATTAGAAAGACAGATTAGAAAATAACAATTAAAGCAGGATTTGTAGCAAACAAATTTATATTTGTCAATTTTTTGTAAGTTTTGTAAGTTCTTGGTGAAAATTCATATTGAAGGAAATTATAAAACGTTTTACCATTATTCTTGGTATTGTGTTGTATACAACAATGAATTTATAACAATAGTGTGAAATCTCTTTCACATACAACACACAATTACCCGGTTGATATTAAAGATCCAAAACAATTCACTGCATCTTGGACTGAGTAACTGAGAAAAGCTCGAAGATTCCGGGTAATTCTAAATGATCCACCAGGGCCCCGAGTCATGATCATTATGTGAGCCATCTGCATCACAATTTATTATCTAATCTAATCTACCAGTAAAATTTGAAACTAACAAAACTGGTTGGCACTTGTCACACTTAATGTTTTCATTGTTTAGGATTACCTACAAGCTGTGAATTTTATTGCTTATTCATTCTAAATTATGTTTTCTACTATAGAATATATTTGATTTTGTACATAAATCTTTGTCAGAAGAACAATATTCTTTAACTATTGTAAATATAACATGTAAATCATTGTTTTACTTTTATATAAAGTAAGTACAGTAATCATTAATAGAGGACCAAAGTAACAGGAGATCTTAGACGATCAATTGTTTATCTGTTTTTTTTTTAATTTTATGTACTATACAAATTAATCAGTAATCAAGTTAGTAAGTAATTAGAAAACCAGAAGTTTTCCTTGAGAGTATAAAGCATACAGTAATGTTGTTTTTAAGTGTAGTTCGTTGCACAATTGCATTATTGTTTAGTGTTGTAACCCGTTACAGGTGAGTATTGTGTTCTTTGAAGTTTACTGCCAAAGATCTGAAGAGATTGGCTTCAATTATTATTTTACATTTTAAAGTGTTATTGAACTTATTTAGTCACTTTTTACATATTTTAGTTAAATGATTTTGTTCCCCAGTAAATATGGTTCCTTTAGATTATGTAATCGTTTAGCTGCAGACACTGAAATTTGGATTCATTTTATTTAAAGAAATGATGCCTAGTTAATATTGTCTGATATTTAAATGTTTTTTCAGATGATGTAAACCTTACTAGATAAAAAGAAATTTTCATTTTTGGTTTTTGTTATTTACAATTTATGTTTATTTTTTTAATACAAATAAATGTCATGTTTATTTTAATCGTTTTTGTTTTAAATTTTTTTCCTGTTTTATCTGATTGCTTTAGGCATTTGAAAATTCAGCACTGTTGAGTATAGAACATGCTACATTAATCAACTGAAAACAGTGTGTTTTCACTGATTAACAAACATACAATTATTCCAAGTATATCATTGAAATGCAATCATAGCTGTTTAATTGATGAGAAGGAAATAAAACGATTACTAAAAGAAACTTGTGTACCAAATGTAATTGTTTTCAACTGATTAGATACATGTACTTTTAATTGTTTTGAGGAATTGATTGTAGATTTTTTAAATATATATTTCCATAACTCAATGTTGTTATTTATTTTATAGTTATTACATAATTTTGTTAGTGACAAATCTAACTTTGAAATCTCCAATTGGAAAATTAGTTGATACAGCCGATTAGTTATAATTTGAAAACAAATTTTAGTATCAGTCTCTTCTAACTTTGTCTAATAGCTTCATAAAATATGTACAAAATATTAAAATAATCTAGGATGTTCATTTATTAATATAACATGATTATTATTAAAATAAAGTAAGTTCAGTATTTATTTAGAATTTAGTAATTGTAGTATAACATTACGCAGTATATCACTATGGTAAAAACATTTCTGCTTTTGTTTTATTAATTTTATGTTTAAGCATGTTCACTTGATCAACAAAATTGTTAATGGAAAACATGTTTTATAAACAAATTAAATGTTAAAATATTGGACTAAATAAATTATTGGCCTCTCTTTCATTAATGTTTTTTACTACTTCTAATAGGTTTTTTCTTAAAAGGGAAAACAGGCTTAGTTAATAATTGTGTTTTACTGGGACTTCTACAACACACAAATTAATTGTTTTATCTTAACCTAATCCTGCAATAGATGAGGAGACTTACAGTATTCATTTGTAAAAAATTGCACTGTAAATAATTTCTGTATTTTTGTTCTTAGCAGCAAAAAATAAATCACATTCTACTAAATTTTGATAACAACGACTGTAGATCTTTTAATTGTTTTGTTATCAGTCAAAATTGTGTGTCTGTTCGAAAGGGGAAATGGATTTCATTCAGCATTTGTTGTATTAAGGTCAAAATTGAGTAAGTACTGTATTCTCAATGAAAGTTTTAAAAACAAGTTATAAACTTAGATCTATAATGTTAAAAGATATTGGTGTTGTTTGTAGGAAGGAATACACTTTGTATTTGCTTACTTTCTTCAGAGTGAATTCGTATCTAAACATCTAGCGATTTTGAAAGAGTGAGTAGAAAGATCAATCACAAATAAAACATTTCATGTTAATTTGAACACTAAAAATGCTTTGAAAATAGAAACTATTAACTAACGTGAAGTATGCAGAACTATGTGAATAATTTATCAACCTGGCTTCAAAATTAAAGTACTGTATATGGTTGTCAAGTTATTTTTACACTTTTGTAAAACACCTGTCTAAACAATTTTGCCAGATATTTTAGTTAAGTAGGCCTACATTAAAACATTATCTAAGAAGACTAAAAATTCTTTATTTTTTACAAATAAATTTATTATATATTTGTTTATTTTTTTATAAATTTATTTTATGCAAATATAATTTGTATTAATTACAAATTGTATGTTGCACTGCAAGAGATTTACTATTACTGTCTAAGTTTATTAACCCTAGAATCATAATCATATTTTGGGTATGACACTATTCATAATCATTCGTCTGTGAGAACCAAGATTTAAAAAATTATTTTTGTTTAACACTTTATTTTTACATCATTTGAATGTAGTACAAGCAATAAACTAACATTTTGAGTTGTTTTTTTACTTTCTCCCCCTATACAATAGTATATGGAGAAAGTATTGAATTCGTCAAAATTTTCGAGTTTGAGTTTTTGGTGGAAATATCCGTTTTGGGTCCCCCTGAACCGAAAAAAATGGTTTTCGGAGTGATGTCTGTGTGTGTGTGGATGTTATCAGACCTAGAGCCTAAACCAGTCGTCCGATTTTGATGAAATTTGGTATGGAAGTACTAATCCATGGTATCTCCACGTTTTTTTCATTTTTGTGAATTTTTTATTTTTTAGGGTAATTTTCCCATAAAAACCCTTAAAATAACAGAAAAATCAACTTTTCTCAAAAACGGCTATAACGATTTTGATTAAAATTTTATAGTTTATTAGGGACCTAAAGTATTATAAACTATAAAATTTTAATCAAAATCGTTCGAGCCGTTTTTGAAAAAAGTTGTTTTTTTCGTTATTTTATGGATTTTTATAGGAAAATTACTCTTAATAATGAGGGAGAAAGTATGTGTCAGTTTCCTGATACCGTTCATTTATTCTAAATTAACTTAACAATGTAAAAGTGCACCAACATTAATCTTAATCATTCATCTCACAGACTATGGTATGAAAACAAAACGACATAACTTCAAAATACAAGATCATTCCGCAAGATCTGACTTGTGGCAGGGCACTGACAGGTGGCAAGAAAGGAGGATTATAATGGGGTCAAACCATGCCTACTGCTAACAACACGACAAATTTTGGTGAACTTGCGTCGTCTACCAGACGAATGATTATGACTCTAAGGTTAATAACCTGTCCAATCAAAATGCATTTTTAATTAGATTTGTCATACATTTTTTACAAATTTACTTAGGCAAAAGATAAAAACATTTAAGTTTTATTTATTGTAACTGAATAAATTAACGTAATAAAATGTTAGGGTATAAAGCAGTGGCGGATCCAGGGCATCATTTTGGGAGGGGAACTTTCTGGGCGGAGGGGGGGTTCGTGAACTTCGTTTACTGATTCTATGCTGTGAATAGGAAAGTGATTTGAAGGTTGCTTGAACATTTCGTCATGTACATGACGAAGCTCGATTTCTAATCCTTGAATCCACTGTCTGCCTAAAAGAGCATCGTGTCCTGCAGGTACAATGTGTAGTTCACCGTTGATTTGTTTACCGTTGTAAGTAACAGTCACAGATACCTTTCCGACAGGCTTAATTATGTTACCTGTGTAAGATCGAAAACAAACGTTGGAACTTTCTATGGATAAACTTAGCTTTAGTTTGTTGTAATCACTTTCTGAGAGTAGTGAAAACTTTGCACCGGAATCCACTTCAAAATGTTGGTTCCTGTCATTTCAAATAAGTCGATAATGTCATGATTCACGTGATGAATGCCATAGGTTGGGTCTGGGATAGTTTGATCGAACCGTAAAGTTTGACTTTCAGTAGGCCTATTGAAACATGGTTCAACTGAATCTACTTTTGAGTTTTTGAGCAGCGATTGTATACAAACTCTTGATACATGTCCTTTCCTTTTACAGATGTTGCATGAGAGCTTATTGAAGTCTAGTTTACATATACTTGCTTTGTGATTGTTGTTACCACATCGTAAACATAGGTTTTCAATTCCCAAAGCCTTGAAGTCAACGTATCGTTTTCTGGTATTGGATCTAGGCCTATTGTCAGTAGATCTGCTTACTGAGTTGAATCGTCTGTTTCCGCTTGAACGAGCTCTGGAATTTCTCGAACTGCTGGAAATGGCATTAGTAGTCTCGCTAAAAGTGAAACTGTTTGAACTTGATGTCTGATTGGGCTTAGAAAGTTCTTTGCTATCAATTTTTGATGCTTCTAGAGCAATCGCCTTGTTAAGTATATCATTGAAACTAGAAAGATTAGATTGTAAAATTTGTTCTTTAAGCCAATCGTCTCGAAGACCACAAATGAACTGGGCTCGTAAAAATACATCTGAGATTGAATTTGTTTTGCCACATTCGCATTTTACTGTAAATTCACAGTCGGCTAAGTCTCGTTGAAGTGAGGCTACAAAATCCGAAATTGACTGGCCATTCTTTTGATAAACGTTTAGAAAGTAGTGTTGAGAAACAACTACATTTTTCTTGGGAACAAGCACCTGTGTTAGAACCTTGATAAGATCATCGTAAGTTAAGTTTTTGATTGGTTTCTCTGGGCCTAGAAAAGCTGATAAGGCATTGTAATGTACTGACCCAATAGATACACACAACAGTTGAGCAATACTTTCCTTTTTAGTTAACCCTTTCATTGTATAGTAATTTTCAAAACGTTCTATGTAATTAGAAAACTTTTCACGTTTAGGTTCAAATGGTTTTTCTTGCTTTGCATAATATGTAAAAAGTTGTTGAAACTGTTGTTGCTGTTGTTTTTGAAAAACTGCTAAGAACTCTTTGAATTGCGTAGCATCCATTTTGACCTCGTCGCCAAAAAGTGTCGTGACCAAGTGTTTAAAATACACCACATTAGAATACATATTGTCTTTAATTACAAAAATATAAACTTGAATGGTTGTAAGTAACAAAAAACTTAAAAAGTACCTGAACATTGTTGTAATAGAAAAACAGCTGATTATAGGAAATGGTAGATACAACACATCTAAATATAACATAGATCATGACAAATACTTTATAACATACAGTACTTTGTAGAAAGCGCGAGTAAAAAACGAATATATCAAAGACCTGTATCAAAAAAAGTGATTACGTTGTAATTCTCAAAGCAACACTGCATTATTGTATTGCGCTGCAATAAATTCTCTTTATCTCTACATCTTTGAAATATTTTTTATATAACATAATTAATTATGTGTGTATTTCAATTTTGTAAAAAGTATAATACAGATTATCAAATTCAAAAAAATATGCCTGCTACACCGATTGTTGATGCATAATTCCGAGAACCATAGTCTAAGGCTGGCCGGTAGACCCTACTCGCACTGCGCCGCCGTCTGGCGGTTTTACCGCAGAGCTTCAGCATATAATATTAGTACAAACTGATAAAACAAAGAATTGAGTTCAAAATATTGGGTTGGTTGCAATTCAATATGTGTGACTTTTATATGTAATGTGATTTTAATATGTACCTTAAGAAATTTGCCATCAAAATGTATACTTGGATTCCTATTTTCGTCTTTTTTTAGGTTTGGGGGGAATGCGATATTGTGGTGTTGTTAGTAATATATTTGATAACATAAAACACTCTTTTATTTGAAGTGAAGTGTTTATTGTTGTAATAACGCCAATATGTGTGATAATCCCACACATAACCTAGTGAACCTGGTCCATCTCGCAAGAGAAAATGTATCAAAGTGCAATAAACTCCCTAATAAACTTAGGATGAGTGAATTGGACGACCTTTATGTTGAATGTTGTACATATCTGTAAAAGATAATACAACAATAAATGATGAACTCGCATATGAATCCGTAGCAGCACCTACGGAAAAAAGAGAAAATTTTAAGCCTTTGTGTCAGCTTTAAAAAGTATTAGCAATTATTATGTGGAAAGATTCAAAAATACAAAATGAAGTAATTTCTACTCACTTAGGCTACAAATATAAAAATATTAAAGGTTAGCTCCTAGGATAGGAAATATGGAATTTGTGTAGCAGTGAACGTATTAATGATACCGGGATACAATAATATGTATAAAAATTGCAAGTAAGTATTATATTCTTAACTCAACTATATACATATTAATACTACTAATTATAATATTACTTGCTCTCACATGAGTTGAGTTAAGAATATAATGCAATTCAAAATTATATGCTGTTTGCTACTATATCATACATATTAATTTATTAAAAAATTTTACTATGTTAATTCCAAAAATAAACCGATTGTAGTGTACGGTACTAAAGAAAGTATACAAATAACAAAGTACATAGCAAGTTCAAATTTGGAAACATTCTTCACAGATTTATACTCTGCCTACATACCTAAAAAAACGTGTTTTAAATTATCCTATTGCTCTAAAAATTAAATAATTAATTCCGTTTTAAAGGGAATTTGATAAAAAGTTAAAGAGGTGGAATTTATGTAACTTTAAAACTTTGTGAATTTCTCGATATTTTAGTAGAGTACTGTATAATAAGCAGACTTGGGAAAGTTAACCAAAATATTTAACTGATTAAAGTTAAAGTTAATGCCAGAAAAAAATAACTGATTAAAGTTAAAGTTAATGTCTGAAAAAATTAACTGATTAAAGTTAAAGTTAAAAAAAATTAACTGATTAAAGTTAAAAGTTAAAATACGGCACGACATAAGGTTTATTAATACGCGCGCGCGACGTTTAATTTGATTGATATCATTTTGTGATTCAAGTAAAGCTAATTCAAATACTTTTGTGAAATAATAATTTACAAGTATACGGTTCAATTCTTTGATTTATTCTCTACACTTTCTTATAATAATATTTTTTCATTTTTGGGCAAAGGATATATTCCTAAATTTAAATTACTATTCAAACTAATCTTAGTTTTGTTAGCAGTCTTGTAGTAGAAACATAAAAACTGGCGTTTTCAAAATAAGAAATTTTAAATTGATACATATTTTTTATACAGTTCCTTTTAGAACTAAATTATACAAAACTTCTGTGAGGTACGTTTTGAAAAAAATACAAAAAATGTTTACTACTTTTTATGTAGGTCTAAAGTTGAACCTTTTCCTTTCATTACTAAACATTTTTTGTTTCTTGAGCTAATAACTTTGTAAAATTTACATCTATCAATTTTTTACTTACATATATGAATTCTTTTAACCTTTCTGTACAAAAAAGCTATGGAATTCTGTACTTTTTGTACTTTCAAATTGGTATATAATTGCTATATTTGGCGAATTTTTGAAAATATGCTTGCAAACGTATACCTGCCAACTTTGAAAAATCAGAATCAGTAAAAACTACGCGCAAGTAATTTTGACCCTTTTTTTAAGACACAACCCTGTATACAGGGTGATTCAGTAAAGCGTAGCGGGCAATGCAGATTCAGATTCTACATGCAAAAATAAGTCGAAAATGTAGAATAACATTTTTTCGATTTCGGCTTAGTTTAGCCGTAATTCGCCATTTTGTTTTTTTACAAAAACTCACTGTAACTCTGGAAATATATAAGATATCGACTTCAAATTTGGAATAAGCATTTTATATGTTACGATTAACAAGGAGTGTACCAAACAATAAGAATTTATTTTTATAATTTTCAAAATGGCGGCCGTTACAAATTTTGAACGTGGAATATCTTGAAAACCGTTAACTTTACAAAAAATGTACAAGAAAAAAATATTATTCTTTTTTAACGACAGACAAAATGCTTTTTTTGTAGTTTCAGTAGGTCAAAGGATAACCGAGTTATCAACAAAAAACATAATTTTTTGGTAATTGTCTACAACAACCAAAATTAGCCTAAAACAATTTGTGTAGTTATTTTACTAGCGGGCTATCAGATTCTACATGCAAAAAGAAGTCGAAAATAAAGTATAACACTTTTTCGATATCGGCTTAGTTTAGCCGTAATTCGCTTGTAGACAATTAATTACTTAATTAATTAATAGTTTCTGTATTCATTGGTTTATTCCTATTGCTCTTTTTTGAATGGTCATGCAGCAGTTAATATCCTTGTCTTGTTGTAAGAAATTATACATAATATGGGAATGTTTATTATGGGAGTATTAAAAATGTCAGTTAACTTTATATGCATATTTATTAAAATATATAATTTGTTTGCTAAAAACTATTTGAGTGAGCCAAAAATATCTAGGCTACATAGGCCTATAATGATTATTTTTACAATTGGATAACAAGAAAGCTGCTTAGTCTATGTCTATGAATATTGAATCATTTCGACATGCTGCTGGACCAATGACATTGTAATTTCTAAAGTGGCAATGTCCAAAATAAATAAACTTAAAAAGTTCGATAGCTTAAGAATTAGGCACAAAGGATTGAAACAGATGCCCGAATACAATTTGTGCCAATTTTATGAACTATCGTTGTTGAAATATTATTTAAAATACAATGACGAAAGTCAACAAAAGAATACGATGTCCGTATATTATTAGAGCTTAATTTTATAAAACGACGGTATTAAAACGCAATTTAATATACAACAGTGTATGTCCCCGAAAAATCGATGCCCGAATAAAATGTGTGCCAATTTTATGAACTATCATTGTTGAAATACTATTACAATGACTAATGTACGCAAAAGAATACGACGTCCGAATATTATTAAAGCTAATTTTATAAAAGCCGGTATTAAAACGCAATTTAATATACAACAGCTTATGTCCGCGAAAAAGTCGATGGCCGAATACAATTTATAAAAATTGTATGAACTTAAAATTATTGAAATATTATTTTAAATACAATGACAAATGTCAGAAAAAAAGAATACGAAGTCCGAATATTATTAGTTCTAATTTCATAAAACGCAATTTAATATAGCGTATTTATTTAGTGTATGTCCGCGAAAAACCCTATAGGCTACTCCCGAGAACAATAATTTGTTCTTATTTCTATCAAATACTGGCGTTAAAATTAAATTTTAATTTTAATTACAACCGCTAGGTCCGAGAAAAGGTTATTTAAATGAAAAATTCGGAAAAAGTGGAAATTAAATGTCGCTATTTGCGGGAATGAATAACAAGTAAAACAAAGGCACTTCGTCGGGACTCCCACAGAAAACATAAATCACGGATAACTTTTAATCCCAAAAATGTTCAAAAGGTTTTACCCGAACTAAAATAAATAGAATTATTATATACTAAAATAATTACGCCAAAGCAAAACTTAGAATCAAGACGTCTCTGCAGAATGGAGACGGTCTTGACCAAATAATGTCTTATTATGCTTACTGCGTAGTGCATATCTATAATCTATGATACATCACTGCTCTTAGCGCATGCGCATTATAAAAAGGGATGTTTTTTTCGTATCACTTCTCACTCTGACGTTCTCACAGATTCCGTGCGTCTAATATGCAAAATACGTTGTAAACCAAATAAAAAGTTTTAATAATGTCGATAGTAACTCAAATTGAGTAAATTTAATAAATAACATAAAGAACATTTGTTTTTTTATGTAAAATAAATTAAATATTCTTTTAACAAAAATAACCGCTGAAAATAACGAGTACCCGTAAGACCGCAAAACATCAACGGATTCCGTAAATCTTACGAATAAACCGTAAAAGTTGGCTGGTAGAAACGCCCTATAATATATGCAAACGCCCTTGAATGTATGACCTATAATAAAATACAAATCTCAATAATAGACGACAAAAATTCGATAGACAATAACCTAAAATGGCTAAAGCACAACTTACCTTTAATTGGTTCTTAAATTGGAGGCAGAAGTTGCTGAAAACTTTATTGTTTTAAAGTTTGGTAAACACAATACGCATTTAAATGTTAAACTAGTTCCCTCCCTTGTTATTTGTTCATAAAAGTTTGAAATGCCTGGCCACAATAAAGACATTATAAAATTAAAATAAAAAAGTAAAAAATTTAAATAATTCTACACTAGACCTAACTCACTTTTAAAAATCACTAACTCACTAAATAAAATCTAAACTGTGAATCACTACAACAGGGCAAAACAACTAAAAACTTGTACAAAATTAACAAAACTATCCAACTGTAATGCCAAGCGTATACTTTAGAGCTAATTGAATGACGCTGATGGGCGTGTTGACGGAGTTGTTTTGTTGGTTTACGTTACCTTTAGGTACTCTTTACCGTTAGTTCTATCTTTCTTTAGACACCCCATCCCTTCCGGTCGGCCAATAAGCAATAAATAACCTAAACTAAGGAATATTGAATGTTGTCTCGCCAGGCCCACCCACCTTGCCGGCATTTCCATTGTGACGAATCTTTCCGGGCGTCCGCCAAATTAACTGAAGTTAGTTTTAATCGTTAACCAATATTTTAACGATTAAGAGTTAAAAGTTAATCAGTTTTAAAAGTAACGATTAAGTTAAAAGTTACCCATATTTTTAACGATTAATTTTAATCGTTAATTTTTTTAATCGTTAATCCCAAGTCTGATAATAAGTATCATGATTTTACATCATATTTATAGGATATGATACTTATCTACAGCCTATAATAACAGTAAGCAGGATTTCATAAAATATTACCTTAAATAGGAAGTACTTAAAGGAATTCAAATACATTTTTATGTCATTTATTTTGTCAAAATAACAGTAACATTAAAGTAGCAACAACAGATATAAGAACATTATATAGCCTA
>JAGFPH010001683.1:182025-207381 GCA_018207615.1 Philaenus spumarius
AAAATAGATATAAAACATATCCTTGATTGAAATAATTGTCCAGTAAATCCCTGTTTTGGTTTTCCCTGAGCAATAGTGCCACATTTATTTACTTTCTTTAAGCACTTGTCTGAACTTATCTAAGAAAATATTTGCATGAATAGGTTGGAAGATCAACGCAGGCCTGAAGCGTATTGATATATCACCACAGCCTCCTGATTGGATACCTATAAGAAAAAAAATAGTTTTCATCAAATTTGCCATATGAAAGTAAGTAACACTTTTTAATAGAAAAAGTCTCACTTAATATATAAAACTAATAATTTAATATTAAACTCATAATTTGGCATTACCTTAATATTTTTTGGGGCAAATAGGCCTACTGCATTTACTGATAAAAGCTAATTGTACAAAAATAGATAAATTGGTTAAAAGTTAAAGGGGAAGCACACATATTACAAACTATTTTGAAGGCTCATATCTTGCTCTTAAAAATTTAAATAAAAAAAAATTAACTGGGTGTGCTTAAGACCACACGTTGGAAGTGATAACTTCTATGACTACGGGATTTTTAACTCGGTAAATGTGTACAATTATAAGGATTATAAAACTGTAGGCCTATTTGTTCAAATTGTTTATTTATATCCGTTATTATATATTTAAAGAAAGGTAAAAATATTATCTTTTAGTTACCTTTTATTTCATATTGATAGATCAAATGATTTAGAAGTTGTTAATATTACAGTAAAGAAATTAATAATCAAATATGTTATACAAAGATGTACGAATGTTTGCGAAGTTAAACAGTAGGTATCCTTCTTTAAATTTGTATAAACGAATATATTGATGATCAAAGGTTAGTTTTATATACAGTTTATAACCCCAAAGCAAATCTTATAACGTGTAGAAGCCCATATAACTTATAGTTATAGAAGCCTACATTAGTTGTATAACTAATATATAAGAAAATTAACATCACAAGACATTTTAATGGTTGAAGTTGTAAACATAACCCCAAAATATAATCTACGCTGGGTTTTGTTTAAGAATTACAGATGATGGGCGAAATCAGCTGTTATATTATATTAACTAATTCTTATGTGTTAATTTGATTGCTATGCTAATAAATGTAAATAATGTATTAATAATATTCCCTCTCCACGATCTGACTTGTGTCTAAACAAAAGCGTGACGCGAGATCTCGCGAGAAATCTGGCGTGATGCGAGATCTCGCGGGAAATCTGGCGTGATGCAAGATCTCGCGAGAAATCTGGCGTGACGCGAGATTTCAAAAACATAGCCAAGTCGAAAGTGCCCAACGGGCCAATAGAAGTTATCACTTCAAAAATGTTGAGTTGAATATTTGATGTGTTTAAAGGTCTACTCAATAATGCCAAACTTGATGAGGTACGTAGTAAGATATTATGTTATAAGGCAGGAAAGTTAACTTTTTCGTGCAAGTGTGTGTGGAAAGTCACCGAAAAGACTTTCCTGACAAGTTATGTGTGATACTTTTCATCATTAGTACTACACTGAAAACTAAACTAAAATATGTTTGTGGGCATGGATGTATACATAATGACACAAATATCATACAGTTATTAACACGTAATAATTACTAATTTGACATCACTCAGTAAACACTATAGATATAGAATGTAAGTAATTATGTAGTGCCAAATCACAGCTAGTTTCAAAATTACAGAATAAGAATTTCCAGCCAGGTTCAGTGGAACGGCAGGAAAATCGGACAGTCTCTTGGGAGAAGGGCCCACTGACTAGACTTGCACCGCATGGTTCCTTTCCGCCCCTCTTTTTACAGTGATCCGCTACAGAAAGTAAGGAGAGCATCTAGGATTTATGTTTAGCCTATACTGAGATTACTCTTTCAAAATTATAATTTCAATATAGTAGCTAATAAACATGAAATCATTTTAAAAAGGTCTTTTTCTTTCTCCACGAAACCATGCACAGCTTTTTCAGCTGAGAAGCGATAAAGACAGCTCTAAAGGGGAAGAGGACCAAGCAAAGTCACCTTGGTATCAGAAGTGGCCCATTCCATCACATGTTATTTTAGATAAATTTAATTACTTACATCACATAACATTGTTTGTTTGATTTATATATACCGGGTGAATTAGGCTACCCGTGCGCAAAATAAGTTTCTGAGGCGCCATTTTTGTGAAACGGTTAGAGATAAAGTCAAACTTTAAATACAGAAAATGTTTGTTTTTTAAGAACTTTTCAATGATGTGCTTTATGACTTGCGTTACTGGAGTTTTGTGTTTATTGGTTCAATCGCAATACATTGCACACAGAGGTGGTCTGTTTCACCTTGTATATATACAACTCTTTAAGCTTAATGCAAGCAATACATAAACTTAAATAAGATAGGCCACTTAACAATCTGGTTTTTAACAAAGTGGAAAGTTATAATACAATTTGTATTATGAGTGTTTAGCATAACTCAAAGTTTATAAAAACTATGTTGGTTATGTAAGGTTTTTGTTTACTATATGTATTTAATACAAATTTACTATTATTTTAATCAGCTAGTAAAAGGACATTTTTGGTAAAGAAGGGCTTGCACAAAGACTAAGCAAGCAGCTGGATCAATGCAGTATGGTAATAGTATATTTCATTACTAGTACCGAAAGTGGCACTTTCCGGTGCGCGCCCAAGTTTCATGTGTGAGGCGGAGCCGAACACAGGAATATCGAATTTCACGTGTGAGGCGAAGCCGAGCATGTGAAAGTGTGTTTCACGTACGAGGCGAAGCCGAGTACGGGAATAATTGGAGCAAGTGCCGGAAAATCACTTTCGGTACAAGTTATGAACGGTACTTTTCATCACGACGCAAAAATAGACACAATGCTGAAGAAGAAACCTCAGTAAAATGCAAACTATTATATTTCTCAATTAACATTTTTTTATAATAACAAATTTACTATAATAAGCCTACATAACAAACGGCAAAGCGACGTCAGAGCGCGTAGCGGGCAAATGGAAAACTAATTGAGAGCAAGGGAAAACAAATTTAGAGCAAGGGAAAATCAGCTGATCGTTTTTCCCTTGCTCTAAATTAGAGCTTGGGAAACGATCGTTTTCGTTGCTACCGGCTGACATCGAAAGTAGCTACTTTCGGTACGGAGTGATGAAAACAATATTTTTTCATCACTATTTTCTTCAAAAGTTAGTTTTAAATTTCTTTTCGATTTTGTTTTGGAAATATAGCTCCTTCTAACCCAGTCAATTAGGTACCTGATGGATGATACCCATAATAGAATGCCAATCTAGATATTTTTAGCATCAGTTTATGAGCACAAAGTTTTCCTGACAAACTAAGAAGGAATTACAACATTGTAAATGATCTTTGGTTAAAAGCAAATCTTAAAATAATAATTTTTATAAAATGTTTACTTAAATAAAAGACTTGCAGCTTTGTAATATTTAGTTGTTGTTCTGAGGAAATTGTTTCCTTAACGTTTTCCCCAGGTTATAATTTACTTTATCTAATACTAGCTGGCCCGACCCAGCTTTGCACGGTAGGTAGACAAATCAAAGTTAAATGTATATTAACAAAAAATATATTATATCAATAAATATATTAAACTATTTATTTCTTATGGGGATTTTTAGTAACTTTGACCCCCCAAACCTCCCCTAAAATTTAGATTTAAAAAAAAACCTTTCTTAGCGAGTACCTAGGGCCCTAGAGGAAGCTACATACCAAATTTCATTCCAATCAGTTCGATGGTTTTTTGTAGTAACTTTGACCCCCCCAAACCTCCCCTAAAATTTCAAATTTTTTGAAAAACTTTCTTAGCGAGCACCTATGGCCCTAGGGGAAGCTACATACCAAATGTCATTCCAATCCGTACAATGGTTTTAGAGAAATCGGTGATTTTGTAACTTTGATCCCCCCCAAACCCCGCAAAAATTTCGAATTTTTTAAAACCCTTTCTTAGCGAGCATCTATGGTCCTAGAGGAAGCTACATACCAAATTTCATTCCAATCTATTCGGTAGGTTTTGATAAATCGTGTTTTGACCCTCCAAAACCTCCCTAAAATTTAGAATTTTCGGAAACCCTTTCTTAGTGCGCGTTTAGAGACTATAAAAGAGTATCAATGCCAAATTTCATGTTTGTAGGCCTTTTGGTTTTGGAGAAACTGTGATGAGTCAATGGTATTTGGCTTTTATAAGTATAGATGCTATCAAATGTATAGCTTATTCACATCCTTGATTAGTCATAATTAATAGGGATAATTAATCAAATTTGTAATCTCATGCTCATTACAATCTTTACTATAATCGATGCATGCACTCTCGATTATCACTCTCAAATTACATTTCACTAAAGAGCCTATAACCTCTTAAAATAGTTTCCTTGCATCTTTTGAGAAAAATATATATTATACTTTCAAAAATAATTTCATAAACTGATAAAATCTTAGCTTGAATGAATAGAATTATAGTCTATTTTGTATATTCATCCTCTACCAACTTATATTCAACCGCTACCATTTCATGAAGCCTACATATTGATAAACAATCAGTACAGCCTAACATTAAGTGACTAAATAATGTACTACAGTAGAGCCGCGGTTATCCGAGGTAATGTGGAAAACTCAGATATCACGGACTCTGTCAAAAATCGAGAGGGAAACATACAGTAAACTAGCGAAATCAATGAAAACATGGTCAAAGATGTGATAAAAAGCATCTACTGTATTATCAAATGAAAAACTAAAGTCCAAATAAATACAAAACGATAAAAATACATTCATAGGCTACAGTACATGTTCCAGATAAAAAATTATTAGAAGTCTATAAGTGTTTTCTGTTTAACGGAACTCGTTCGCTTGAAAACTAAGCAATCGATATGCAGTATGACACACGCAACGTTTTAAGAGCGAGGGTTTACTTGATACTGAATTAACTTACTGTATTCACAAAAACTAAAGGAGAGGTGAAGTGTGAGAGGGGGTAAGCCGGATAGGTAGAAGTTATACAAAATAGAAGGTCGGATAGAAGCAGAAAGCAGGTGCAAGATAAAAAATAATGACATCACCATCGCGTAAACAATAATCACAGACGTTTGTCTACTCTTACTACGCTACTAAGTGTATCCGACTACCTGATTAATATTATTGGTTATTCAAGTCATTTAATTGATTGTTTATTTAGTTCACTATTATAAAAATAAATAAATTGTGTTATTTATTAAGAAAATCTATCATTCTCTTGAATAAACAGTACTTGTACCGGTCAAAATACCTTAAAACGTAAAAAATCCTAATCCTATTGATGATTAGCAAAGCATAGGAATTACAAAATTGTACAGTAGTTCTGTATTAAATAATGATTAAAAACTGTGCTTTTTATTCACCAGAACCATCTTCGACGAAACATTATGTGACTAATATAAATACAGTACAGTACAGTAGATTTGGCACTATATGCGGATTTCACTTTGCGCGGTTACTTTAACACATGAATCTACCGCAAACCAAACTTTTTTATTTTTGCTTTACTACCTCGATTAACCCGGAACTCGATTAGTTGGGGCTTGGATAGCCGAGGCTCTACTGTAAAGCTTCAGTATAACATAATTTCTTACCTTTCTTTTTTAAGGCATCAACAAAGCTATCTCTTAGTTTACTATTAGCCGCATTTACTGCGAGGAACGTTCCTCGTCCACGAGTAGAATTTATCAGAGCAGGAAATTCTTTCTGCAGTTGTAACAATCCATTCATTAGAACTTTGCCTGACTCTTGAACAACGGAGAGAAGATTGTCACGCTTCATTACTTTTAACACACCCTCCAATATAAGTAATTTACTTGGGTCTCCCATCCATGTGTTAAATACTCTAAAAGGCTGGGCAGGTCTGAAAAAATGAGAATGGAAGAAATTACCACTCTATTTTTTAAATGAAAGTCACTAATTATAAAAGTAATAATAACATTTTTTCGTTGTTATTATTAAAAATATTTGTTTCTGTAAGTATTTGGGCATATGAAATTATTCTATTTTTAAATGTATAATTATCTACTCTAGTCACTATAATACAAAGATTACCTTTTGTTATTAAATGATCCAAAGCCAAAAGTTATTTTGTCTAACAATAGGATTATTTGTTTTCTACAAATGTTTAAATTCATATAAAGTTTTGTTTTGAAACCTTTATTCTAGTTACAAATAATTTACAAGCGTCATTAAATTATTAATTCGAGAACAAACTTTAGAGCAGCGAGTTCTCACACCTGTAAAAAGGTCTGATCAGATATTTGATTAGAATAATTGACCTCTTTATAACCTAAATTTCTCATTTAATCCTCAAAGTGGCAGACTGCAGTCTCTCGGGCCCAAATGCAACCCGCTCGAACCTTAGCGAGAATTTGCATAATCGATAATTTAACCCAATTACAACAATCCAATCGTAATAAAACTGGCACCATTGGAAAGGAAATGAATTAAACTTTAATTTTTGTATTTACAACTTTTTCGTAAAACGTATATTTACATACGTAATCATCGTTTTAAAATATGCATATTGTTTTACAGCTATTTCCGCACGTGAATCTGCATACAATTGTACTGTTATTTCCCACTTCTTCAATGTTTAAGACTACACAAATATTTCTTTGGCTATTATAAAGATATCATTGGATTCGTCAAGATTTTATCTTTCTGTTGGTGTCTTCTAATCAGATGTCACTATAAAAATAGTATTTTTCCAAGAATTACTGTAAACCCTTGCGATTGGACAGTTTTTCAACCAATGAAACAGCCCATCTGTCAAGTGATTTTACGCTTACCATATCAAATGTTTTGACAGATTTCTTTACACCATTTTGTACAGCAAAGTCTGAATTTTGTAACGGTGGGAATCAATCTAGAAATAACCGGTTTTTTGTCTGTCTAGACGACAATTGAAATGTACATAATTATTACGTGCTAGTGAGAAAGTATAGCGCGTGGGTTCCCACGGTATTCAAATGACCCGTTCTATACGCATTGTGTAGACTTGCGACTTTTCATTAGATTGATGTCATTTTGTTATTCAAATAAATATAACTCAAACACTTTTGTGAACTAAGGAAAGACAAGTATACCGGTACCGTTCTTTTCTATGATTTATCCTCTACACTTTGTTATAATAATATTTCATTTTTGGGCAAAACATATATTAGTAAATGACGTTACAATCTAGGGCTAGGTTTGTTACCAGCCGTGTACTTAGAACATAAAAACTGTTTTTTTAAAAATAAAAAATTTTAAATTGATAAATGTTTTTATACAGTTCTATTTAGAACTAAATTACGAAACTTTTTTACGCTTACGAAAAAAATACGAAAAAATGTTTACTACTTGTTATGTAGGCCTAAAGTTGAACTTTTTCCTTTCGTTACTGAACATTTCTTGTTTCTTGAGCTAATAACTTCAATTTCAAAAGAAACTAATTTTTAGTGGCATATTTGAATTCTTTGAAGTTTTGTCTAAAAAAAAGCTATTGAACACTTTTGTTTTGGGGTTCATTTACTATTTTTGGCGAATTTTTAAAAATATGCTTGCAAAACGCTATAAACGGGCTTTTCAATTTCAGCTTTAACCATGCCAGTTCTAGGGTTAACAATGATGACTCCTCTTGATGATTTGGAATTAGTTGAACAATGTAGAGTGATGTGTTTTGCTATGTAAAAGTTAGAAACAAGCTGACATTTACTCTATAAATACACAAAAGTTGTATGAAGCAAAGAAATGTTTAAAAGTGGGTAAAACATAGTAAAATAAAACTTACAATTCATGGTTTATTTTCTTAAATTCATTTCAATTAATTCTGTTATCAATAAAGTATAAATTTAAAAAAAAGTTTTCAATCATTATTTTAATGCTTCCAGAATAAAAACATTGTTTTAAATGGATTCCCTCTAACAGAAAGTTTAAAATATACCACAAAACTCAATACATTTTTTAAAACTATGCCCTGGTCAAAATGTTACTTGAAAACAAAAATATTGAAAAATAAGACATCAAATCAGATCACAAAGAATAACAAATACCAAACGTATCTGTCAATATAAAAAAATTTCTAAAACTTCTTAATAATTCAATTTGTTAAAAATTACATGGTTCTAACTCCTTCTGAATTGAAATTTTGAAATAGTAGCACTATATTAACCATCGTAGTGTTATTAATATATTAGTATTAAACTGCATCAGTTTGATTGAATTGATCATCAATAACTTCTCTAGTATCTCAATTAAATTTATTAAATAACAGAAACAATTTCAAATCTATAAAACTTACAAAAACTCTTCTTTCATGAAATATCCACCAAGGGTCATCTTTTTACTGAAAGTGACAATATCAGGTGGACCATCCAAGTTGAAATGTTCATGGCACCAGAACTTGCCGCTAGCTCCACATCCAGTTTGTACCTCATCTATCAGAAGTGCTGCTCCAAGCTGAAAATCATCACTCTGTATGTACAAGGTATATCAAGGTTGTATGGTAATTATCCCTTAATGGCTGTGGTTATTAACACGTTTGCTACCGAGTGTCCCACAGACTATCATGCCACTATTAAACAATACACATAGATTGGGACAAACAGTTGTGACATTTGCCACAGACCATGAGTATTTGATCAAATGAGTTAATATACTTTTTAATAACCTAATAATACGTATGTCAAGCAATACCTATTTATTTATTTTTACTGTTTTCAGCGTTTTTAAAGTCGTCACATATATGCAATGTTCAGTCTATGTCAAGAAACATAGTAAGTTTCTTCAGTTTCCTCTGTATAAGTAAGTTCTTTATAAGTTTTTTTGTTATAGACCAAGCGTCACACATATGTGACACTGTAAGGGGGAGACATTTTCGTGAGAGCTTTGAGTTCTTCACATTCCCACGAAATAAAAGGCTGGAAAAACCTGGAGTAACAATATTGTTACTTGAGAACGGGGGTTAATTTCCATGAGAGATGAAAGATCATTTAACGGAATTCACACTATACAATTTCCAGCTTTTAAATTCGTCAAGTTGCAGACCAAGCACAGCATATGAGCGGCAGGCTTTCTTACATACTGATACCAATAAATCAGGTCTTTAAAATTTACTAGTACTTCAAAATTAGCAGTTAAAAACAAAATAATACTGCCACAAATATGTGACGTTGTATCAAAGCCCACAAAAGAATACCGTTGAGGGACGGGCTTGTGTTGTCATGTTCTTCCCACGCTTCTAACTGACTGCGGTTGACTCAACGCATTTACAATTCTTTAAACTGTGCGATCAAGCCTAGAGCGGTAATACCAGGAGTGTTCAAGGCAACGCTGCGCGCCCATCCTATTGGCCGCCTTGCAACGGTATTCTTTAGTGGGCTTTGATATAGTCTTTTAATTAGACCAGGCGTAGCACATTTGCGGCATCAGTCTGTGGATAGAAACCGACTGTCATATATATATATGCAACGTTAGTAAATGGAACGGAAATATTTTACTATGGTGGTAGCAAACGTGTTAAATACGACCAATAATATTAAACACAATTTTAATAATTTAAACTAGGTACTTATGAAATTTTTGCTGGATTTCCTGTATTAAGTTTATTTATTTCAGATCTTTTCATTCTACTACTCCAGACCTTTCTACAGTATGGTAATTGTTTTGTTTTTCTTTTTACAAAGGTACTGTATAGAACTATTCGGCTAATAACAGATACTTGACAACAAATAATTACTATGTGACAAGAAATTTTTTCAAGTCAATTTGTATTAACAAAACAAAATTTTAAAATAAACATCAAAGTATAAATTAGTTTGAAACAGTTACATATTATGGATGAACACCGAGCCAGTGCATAATGTTAATAACTACAACATGCTTGTTTAAAAAATCCTTGCCCTGTAATGAAATGAATCAATATTAAGACACACACTGTTTACATTTATTTCTTAACCCTCAACGTGGCAGACTGCAGTCTCTCGGGCGCAAATGCAACCCGCTCGAACCTCAGCGAGAATTTGCATATATTTGCATAATCGATAATTTAATCCACTTAAAATCACCCAATCGTAATAATACGGGTACCATTGGAAAGGAAATGAATTAAACTTTAATTTTTGTATTTACAACTTTTTTGTAAAACGTATATTTACATACGTAATCATCGTTTTAAAATATGCATATCGGACTACAGCTATTTCAGCATGTGAATCTGCATACAATTGTACTGTTATTTCCCACTTATTCAACGGGCAGCACCATCTACAGAAGTATTTCTATCGAGATTATAAAGCTACCATTGGATTCGTCAAGGTTTTATCTTTCTAATGGTGCCTCCCAATCAGATGTCACTATTTTACAGGATTAATTCAAAAGATTTCTGTAAACCCTTGTGATTGGACAGTTTTCAACCAATGAAACAGCCCATTTGTCAACCGATATTAGGAAGGCACTGCCTTATGTTTTGACAGATTTCTTTTCACCATTTTGTAGAGAATAGTTTGATCTTTTTAACGGTGGGAAGTAAACTAGAAAAAACCAGTTTTTTGTTCGTCTGGACAGCAGTGGAATGTACATATCTGGTGAGAGCGTCTGGCGCTTCCCTTTCCCACGTTATTCAAATGGCCCGTCTTATCTCGTAGGCGAAGTTCCATTAGATTGATGTCATTTTGTTATTCAAATAAAAATAACTCAAACACTTTTGTGAACTAAGAAAAGACAAGTATACCGTTCGTTTCTTTGATTTATGCTCTATACTTTGTTATAATAATATTTCATTTCTGGGCAAAGCTTATATTAGTAAATTACGTTTTAAACTAATCCTAGGTTTTTTAGCAGTTGTGTATTTGGAACATAAAACTGGTTTTTTCAAGATAAGAAATTTGAAATTGATAAATGTTTTTATACAGTTCTATTTAGAACTAAATTACAAAACTTTTTTACGCTTACAAAAAAATTACAAAAAATGTTTACTACTTGTTATGTAGGCCTAAAGTTGAACTTTTTCCTTTCGTTACTGAACATTTTTTGTTTCTTGAGCTAATAACTTTTACAATTTCAGAAGAAACTAATTTTTAGTGGTATGTTTAAATTCTTTGAAGTTTCTTCTACAAAAAAGCTACTGAACACTTTTGGATTGGGGTTCATTTACTATTTTTGGCGAATTTTTAAAAATATGCTTGCAAAATGCTATAAACGGGCTTTTCAATGTTAGCTTTATGCCACTTCTAGGGTTAAGAAGTTCTACTGTAGTTCACAATAAGATGCAAATAATCTAAATATTTACTTACTTTTAAATATTGACATAATTTAAATAGGCTAATTTTTCTAATTTATGGTACACAGAAAATAAAATTTATATTTTTACCTCTTTAGCAATTTTCTGCAGCTTTTGAAAAAACTCTGGAGAAGCGTGATTGTCACCTCCTTCGGCCTGTATTGGTTCTATAATAATTCCAGCTACATGTCTCCCTTTTTTTTTGTAGCTTGTTATTAGATCTGATACCTAGGTGTACAATTTATTAAGAACAATAATACAGTTAAAAGATTTTATTTGGGTTAATACATATTTATGCAATAGACTGTTATAATCAATAAGATAAGAGAACGCAAACGGAAGGTTCTAAGTTACACTGCCGATGAGGGTCCAATAAAATAGGATTGACGGTAAATAATATTAAGATACAGTAGAACCTCGATTATATGAGGTAATGTGGACCGAGGGTACCTTGTATAAGCAAAAACTTGGATAATACGGACTCTGTCACGAGAAGGAAACGTGTGGTGAAATGAATGAAAATGTGGTCATAGATGTGAAAAAAGGTATCTACTGTATTATCAAATGAAAAAATAACGTGCAAATACAAATAAAATACAAAGTGATAAAAAGACATTACATAGACAACAGTACATGATCCAGTTAAAAAAATATTTCTTGAAAAAGTCTAAAAAGTGTCTAGCAAGTGTTTTCTGTTTAAAAGAAGTTGCTTGCTTCTTTGCCGCTCAAGTTGTCTCTGTTGCTCTAGGTACCCTACTCGACGGCCTTTTCTATCGCTTTGCAACCTTCACTGCTGCTGATTTTCTCATTCTCAGTACAGTATTTAATAATGATTAAAAACTGTGTGTTTTATTTACCGGAACTCTTTCTTACAAAACTGTACTGATATAAGTACAGTACAGTAGATTTGCCGCTATATGCGGATTTCACTTTGCGTGGTTACTTTGACTACAAACCAAACTTCCAAACATTTTTTTTTTTTTTTGATTACCTCAATTAATCCGGAACTTGGTTAGTCAGGGCTCGGATAACCGCAGCTCTACTGCACTGTTTATAATGTTATGGTTGTACTTTTAAATTTGAGTTATTAATAACAACTTTAGAAATCAACATCTATATATATAAAAATGAATTGCTGTTCGTTAGTCTCGCTACAACTCGAGAATGGCTGGACCGATTTGGCTATTTTTGGTCTTAAAATGTTTGTACTAGTTCATAGAAGGTTTATACGTAAAGAAAAGTTTGAAAAGTTTCCCGAAAAAGTTTCAAATTTGGAAGAAACTGAACAGCATTTATTGTATGAACTCAAAACCATGGCTCACAAAAAACAGCTGTTCGTATAAAAAGCTTATGTTTCTTTACATGTATTACCATAGCAACATTACTTAGCAAATTTATAATCACTTTAATACTCTTCAAAACAAACAGCTTTTTAAGGTTAGATTGAAAAACTATAAACAAACACAAATAAAAATGCTTACAGAATTATAATTCAACTCAAACATTGGTTATTAAAATAATATCTATATAGGCCTACTTAGAGATATGCTGCTTAAAATATTGTTTATATAAAATATATCATAACTATGAAGTTTTTAATACTTTTCAAAACATATTTTCGCTATCAATAATAATAATAACAAACAAATTATTTGACACCATGCATAACCATAAACATACAGAGTTTAAACATATTTTATTGAAAACTAAACAAACCATCTGAATTAAACTAAATGCCATTAAAATATCACATTCGTAGCTTTATTTTGATATATACTGTATATTGTATATTTAAATACTAAACAATATATATCTTATACTAATTAGGTCTATACATTTAAAATTACAAACTCTATTTGAACCAGTTTGTTACATCCTAAATTAACGCGGATGTTACAAAGTGATTCAAATATCTTTTCTACGACCCCCAGCTAATTTAAATCCTCGCTAAGAAAGGGTTACAAGAAATTCAAAATTTTAGGGTGGTTTGGGGAGGGGGATCAAAGTTACTAAAAATCCCTATAAGAACGAATTGGAATGAAATTTGGTACGTAGCTTCCTCTAAGGCCGTAGGTGCTCGCAACATTGTCAATGAAATTAAGTAAAAGTCAAACTTAGTAAAAACTATAAATTAAAACGATATATTTAAAGCTTTTTAATGTTAGATAGTAGTTTACAGGAATACAATTTTCAGTGCTTTCCTAAATAGCGTAGACTTTTTTTCATGACCACAGTAGGATACACACAGGTATTCAACGAACACTTAAAAAGAATTACAATTACATCAAAAAGACTGAAAATACCAACAACCACGGGCAACGCCGTACGGGTCAGCTAGTAGGTTTATAAAACATTTAAAAATTGAATTAATGTTTACTTATGAAAACAAAATTTCTCATAAAACATAACTAAATTAACCGCAAAACTAAAAATTTTAAATTAAATATTAACTTTTTTTAAATGAACGCTTATTAGGTAAAAAAGAATTAATTTCTTAAAACTGATTCAAATTGCCTTTAAATTAGAAATTTAGCAAAATGAGTTATTTGGTAAAGATTTAGATTAGTGCCAAACAGAAAATTAGAAAAATGTCTGATAAACAAAAATTTAAATTTTGATGTAAATAAACTTCTACTAATCCTTAGTTTTTGTATTATCTTACCTTTCAAGGATTAGTAGACGTTTATTTATACCGAAATGGAGTAAACTTGTTTAAAAATTGAACATTTTTCATAATATTGGGATTAATTTACATATTAAACCCATGGACAAATTATGCATAAAGCCATGCATCAAATTCTTTTGCATAATACTTATGGACATTGTAGTTTATACAAGTACATTATATATAAATAGAAAGAAATATATGTACTGTATCAAACAAATACATCAAAAACACAACTTACAACTTATGTTTTTGATGATTTATTCACAAACCTTTTGTATGACATTATTTAGACAGAAATTTTAAAACAATTACTTATCTGGTTATCATTTACTCAGAATATTATATTTTTGTTACTATTTGTATTTGTATACGGGTTTGATTAAATTATGTTATGCACCTGTTTTGATCACCACTACCTGACTTTGTATTAGTATTGCTTCCACTGTTATCATTTACTCAGAATATTATATAACTATTTTAGTTACCGTTAGTATAAGGTTTTGGTGACAAATGAAGCTAACAAAATAAATGCCCTTCAAAATAATATGATCACTGAATATTATACAAATTTATAAAATATGAACATATTTATATGAAGATTACATAATGCTTTTTACATTTTTATAAACTTAACAAAAAAATCTTGATTTTAGCCTTGTCATTTTTGCTGCTTGTTCCTTCTTATGTTGTGTATTGTAGAATGACAAATACCATATTCATATGCAAAGTCTTTTAAATTCTCTCCTTTTTAAAACTTCTTCATAATGTTATTTTTCTGAACTAAGGTTAACGTTTTATGTTTACATTTTGCACCCACCAAAAACAACCGAAATGCAGAAGGACAAAAAAATCACAAATAAAGACTATACAAATGAAAATCAACACAGTGTTTGTATTAGAAGCAGTAGATGAGTAAAGAGACAAAATAAACGTACTTTGACATACAATAACATGTTCCTCCCACCCACAAAAGAAGTTCAAATTACTGAAGGTGCCTGAATAGTCTTGGCAGGATTATAGAAAGTCCATTCTATTTCAATATTAGTACTATTACAGTAAAATTTAAAGCTTTCTACTTCAACAAAACATTATTTACCAAACAATATCTTTTCCATAGTGATTTTTTTATGTAAATGCAGTGTTAAAATAAGTGAAGAAACAAAATTAAAGCAATAACCAACATGTAACTTAAACGAATGCAGCTTATATATTCACCTCTGCCAGACATTTTTCATCTTCCGCTTTATTTTCCTTCACATTTTCCTCTAATGGATACCTGTAGTGTGGGAAGCTTGCTATTGGCCAATCAAAAGCAGGAACATCTATTTTATGGATGTATTTAGAATGTGTAGTAGAAAGTGCACCCAACGTACGACCATGAAATCCACCTAAAATTAAGAAAGAGTAATCGAAGATCGGCTTTACAGGAAAACATTTATCATTAAAATAATCAGCAGTGACTTCAGTCAGAGTTAAAATAGGAGTTGAGTAATTATTGAAGTCTTGCAAACTAAAATCTTACAATTAGTTTATTTGCTCTCTTTATTTATTAATTTCAGATGAAGTGGGTTTACAAGATTGAACGATTTTGCTATTTGTAAACTTACCAAATATATTTAATGCTTAAACATCTAAGGATATTCTGTAGGAGAAAACACTGAAGGAGTTTCTGCAGGTAGGTTCTGCGGAAGTAGAGGTGGAAAGGTAGGTCACTCATCAGGCGGCAGGTAGAAAGGGCTTTTCAGCCAAATTATATGGATGTATTGCCAATATTCCATCTATAATATCAAGTCTATCTACCAAA
Source organism: Philaenus spumarius (assembly GCA_018207615.1). Taxonomy (NCBI): domain Eukaryota; kingdom Metazoa; phylum Arthropoda; class Insecta; order Hemiptera; family Aphrophoridae; genus Philaenus; species Philaenus spumarius. The sequence goes on from JAGFPH010001683.1 coordinate 197,771, forward strand.
ACAAAACTACTAAGCCTAAATACGAAAATGATTACATTCTATTTCAACCAAAGTATTTGAAAAGCAAAATTTTCCTTAAATTTATTGCTTGAAAACCAAAAAATCGATAGGAAATATAATTTCAGATCTGTAAACTAGATTTTTAATTGATTACTTTCTAAATCAAATTTGTTCAGTTATAAACAGTTTCAAGCAATATTACTAATATGTAGCAGAATATTTTCATTAATCAATTCAGAGTTATATATCTGTGTGACAGAAATTTTTCACTTAAAGGTGTACAAGACTACACTAATAAATGCATCAATCTCTGTGATGTTAGGAATAATTAGGAAATTTGAAGGTCACAAGTATGATATAATAGTTGATTAAGGAATGTTTAATGTAAAATTGTTGGGACAAAAGGCAGAACACGGAAATAGGAAGTAGGAAATGTAGAAGTCTACTATATAAACTTGATCCTGACCTATAATTGAGGTCAATGTGGGGTGGTCGAGAAGCAAGTGTGGGAGGAGCAGCCCAGAGTGTGGGACGAGACAGACCAGTGTGGGTGGGTTGAGAGGCCAGGATCTGTTGGGCGAGTGCCAACAGGGAGACCAACGGGTCTCTGCGATGTCTGCGTATCGACAGGCGTCAAATGCTGGACAGCAAAACGTTATTCGGAACACTGAGACGAACGGACGCAACTCACAGTCCGGCTCTCAAGACCATACCATTACCCTTCACCCTTTTAACCCTGTCTCATTGATACAACCTCAAAAACTCGCCACAAAAAGCACTAATAGGATCTCTTAATATCTAATTGCCTAATTATCACTATTTGCTTACTTTGTCCTTTACCTGAGTTCTCCTGGAGGATATGCAGCTGGTTTGAATAATTATTTAACTTGACACTTTTAGCTACTTTACTGGATTTTAATTTGAAATGACTCTTCTCGAAGTCGTGCCGTCTTGGGACGGTTATAAAGAATAAAATTTTATGATTGCAAAATTACATATACTTTAAACTTGTTAACTCGGTCAGAGCACTTGACCGTTTCTTTTTAATTAATTTGATTCTACTCTTAGCTTGATTTATGCTGTTCAATGAAATGAATTTAATTTTAATTTTGCGCTTATATTTCAAAATCCAATCAGTTGGTTTTGTTGAAATTAAAACTCAATCTCTTTTACACTAAAAAGTTTCTTCTTTTATTTTTCTTAACAAAACGCAAATTATATTATTTTAGATATATTCTTACTTGCTAACATCTTCATGTATATATATCAAACATATATCAATCCTTATCATGAATTTTTTAGATTTCCATCGTATATTTTATATAAATTTCTTTTTATTCTCTTTTCGGCAATGAAAAACAAGGTGAGTGTATCCGTTCAAATTACTATATCATAATAAAATTATTTCATTTCGTTAACCTGAATTTACTTTATATTAAAACAAGCCCTTAATTATGAATCTAGAGTTTCCCCAAGAGTTTAGTCAAAGTTATAATTTAAAAATCAAAAATAAAAATTACTAAATAAAATTTCTGAGCTTTCCTGTACCTAGTTAGCCTGAAGTTGCGTTCTTCCCTCAGGATCCAGGGTAGGATGGCGTTGGGTCCTGTTGGTCCAGATGCCGGATTGCTCGCTCTTGGGTGGTTCAAGGCTGATTTTATGAGTAGTTCCACAACGTCTCGTATCTATGGAGTCTAAATGTCTACTAACTTTTACGAGTTACGATTCGCGTTCGACAAGATTTCTTGACCTTGACCTTGAGTTGGTCATCACAGGCAAACTACACGAAGAACTGTCTTTTATTTTTAAATTGTTCATAACTTTTTCCACTGCAGAAAAGCTCCAATCGCTAACCAAGTTACGTAATTATTAATTCATTTTAATATTAACTAAACTCTTTTACAACTTATAATTCATAATAAAACAAAATTATATTTTATAATTTAATTACATATTCAATTTAATTACGTGGACTTCACACGCTCATAACTTATAAGAAACACCTTCAAAATGGAAAACTGCAAGGAGCAGTTTATATTGCCATTATTCCCCTTTATATAAATCAAACAAAACATTATACCATTGAACTATCACCATCATTTTCCTAAGTTATAATTAGTTTCCTTTAAAACTAAAATAAACAAAATTAAATATTAACAAACTTAAATATTAGCAAAATTAAATTAACTCATCTTCTTCCAAAATTTGAACAAAAACTTGTCTTCTAATGGGTGGAATCGTTCGGATGACTGTGTGTAAACACAACAGGGGTTTCTGAGAGCTGACAAATAAGGTGAACAAGCAGAGTACATTAATATTCACTAAGGTCACATTGGGGTCATGACAAGTGTGTAGGCCAGGGTTTATGTGTGAGAACTTAAGGAGCTGATATTCAGAGTGGTCTGTCTTTTGGCAATGAATACAGAATACTTTAAGAAGCACAGGGGTATAGGGAAAAAGTCTACGCTTTTCAGCGACTCGAAGACAATAGTTGGGCGACCCACGAACAGGAGCGCTAGCAGCAAAGCTTGACTGTACCAGACCCTTTTGATCCGGACTGTACACAAAATATTTCTCTCTCACTTCCTCCACGCAAAACAAACATTTGCAACTTTCACTCACTACTCACTACCCCTGTCAACAACGGACCCTTTCTTAAACTGTTTCCTAGTTACTCGTTGTTTGACACCAGCTATGTGTTTCCCTGTTAATATAGTTTAGAATAAGCAATTCAATTAAATTAAGTTATTATTAGTATTTTGTTTTTAAGTGATTATGTCCAGCGGAATTAAGTGTCATTATTTGCAGTGTCCTAATAGTAGTGTAAGAAATCCGGATTTACATTTCTTTAGATTTCCTGTGAAAGATAAGGAGAGGCAAGATTACCGAGACTAATCTTTTTTAGAGGTTAAGATCAGTTTAAAAAAAGACAATAATTACATCGTTTGATAATTTTCCCTTTAAATCATAAGCGTATGTTTTTAATTAAAGTTTTTGGTGTCTGTCTTTATATCTATGATCAATAAGTATTTTTCTCCGTCGCAACAGACCTGTAAACTCAGCGAATTTTCAATTGCAATTTCATAGAAAAATTCATGAAAAAAGTACATAATCCTGAATTTACTCAGTCGTAAGTTATAAATTTGCAATTGGCAAAAAATTACGTTTTGCCCATTTTTAATCTTGTTTGACTATTTAATTTATAATGCCATGTGTTCCCTCTTTGCAACCGAATTCAATATAACAGCTGATTAAAAAAGTAAATTATTGAAAACAAAGCAGACAACTATTCTTATTTAAAATTATTTATTAATTTATTACTTAATTATTATATACTTATTCTTATTGTGTTTTCTTGTAGCACCAAACTTGCAAACTCAGCTCTGATGTTATTCTTATGGCGAAAAAGTAAAATGTTACGTCTCCCTTAATTATGAACATAAATTAATAAAACTTGGTATGTGGAGTCACCTAGTTGAGTTATATAGATATTACATAAAATCCATTTTTTGTGTTCCTTGCTGCAGCAAACCTGCATAATGAGCCCCAATGTTATTATTATGGAGAATTTGTAAAATTTTATATCTTGCTTATTTGTGAACATATATATACTGTATTGATAAATCTTAGTACACATTTTCATTTGGAAATGATCTATTAATTCATATAAAATACCCCGAAGCAACAAACCTGCATACACAGTCTTATGTAAACCTATGGACATTGTGTTATCCCATGTTACTCATGGGAAATAAATAAATGTTACCTTTATTGCCCTTATTTTTAATTGTATACTATTCCCTCCCACTCCACTTTCTAACTGATGCCATACTAAGAGAAATGAACTATTTTCGTTTGATTGTTGTTCAGAAAGGTTATTGTAGGCCAGCTGAAGCGATTAAAGTAAAATAGCCACATTATTTTATCGTTGAGTGTGTTTTTATTATTTGTCCCGGCAGTGTTTGGCGTTTTATTAGTGAGTTGTCGGCAACGGTTTGCCAATAGAAAAATAGTCAAATGAAAGTAATAATGCAACTGCAAATAAAAGAAAGTAATCTAATAATTAAAAGAAACAAATCTACCAGGAATTCTTTACAATATGTAGGAACGAACACAACCAACAACTGATCGCCCAGTTTAGGTAAATTCCGTGTAGGGTTTTTTTTCGATACTGTGATCAAAATAAAATATATCTACTATTCTATATAATAAAAATGAATTGCTGTTCCTTTGAAATCGCATCAATTGAGAACTGTTGGACCAATTTGGCAATTTTTTGTTTTAAAATGTTCGTAATAGTCCGAACTAGGTTTTTATATAAAGAAAAATTTGAAAAGTTTCCCGAAAAAGTTTCAAATTTGGAAAAAACTAAACAGCCTCTTTTGTATGGACTCAAGACCATAGCGCTCAAAAACAGCTGTTCGTATAAAATGCTTAGTAACACATGTTTGTTTATATTCATTACCATAGCAACTTTAGCAAATTTATAATCAGTTTATTATTCTTCAAAACCAATAGCTTTTTAGATTAGATTGACAAATTAAAAGCAAACACAAACAAAAATCAATAAAACATGCTTAGGCCTACTATATTATAAATCAATTTAAACATCGGTTGTTACATATTATTATAAATAAAACAACTATTATGGATCAAAAACTGAACATAATTTTAGGTTAGGCCTACAATGAACCAAAACACTTTTATTTACAACCAATTTCTCTAATTTATAATCGGGTTATTATTCTTCAAAAACCAAAACAGCTTTTTTAGGTTAGATTGCCAAACAACACAAACAAAAATCAACGAAAAATGCTTACTGTATTATAATTCAATTCAAACATCGGTTGTTACATATCTATTTACTTACATATATGCTGTTTAAAATATTGTTTATATAAATTGTTGACATAAATATCATTTGCAATTCAATAACTTAAGTCAAAAGAATGAAATTTGATAACTACCCTTAAAATTAAATAAAGCAATAGCGAAGCATTGCCGGGTCCACTAGTTGTTTAATAAATTTCAGATATAATATAAATATCATATTTATTTTGATCACAGTTTATAAAAAAAAAAAGAAAAAAAAAGCCATTATTATATTACATACAATTGTCTTAAAATGTACAACACTACTTATAATACTTTTGTCATGTATTTAATGTTTGTAGTATAGGATTTATTATGTAATTTAAAACAATTTTTAAAAGTCAACACGTTATTGGTCGTTTTACCACTAGTTAAAATTTCATGTGCAATGTTCAGGTGTCTTGTACGTGTAAATAAATTAAAGAATAAGTGTCATAAATAGTGATTTATTTGAACACCTAGAGGCTAAGTTATTGTAACAAGAACTAAAATAATATTTTGTTGTCAATAAATTTGGTATAGTGTGTGACAGTGTGTGTTAAGTTATAAGGTTTGTATCTGGGACATGCACAGTTTTAAGCGCCTCAGTAGCGTTGTTGGTTATGCTATTGCACAATAATTGTCAAGACAGTTTTATAAAGGGATGTAAAAAGTTAAAGTTACAAGAAGGCCGAAGTCAAATTGTAGGGTTGACGCAGACGGGGAGGGGGGCTGTCTCATACGACTGCGCTACTCTCTACTGGATGTTACTTGAAGTAATAGTTGCAGGTTTCTGTAGATTTGGCGACTTCAGCGCAGCCCGGTGGTGGGTCGCTTAACTATTTTTTTGCGTAGAATTTTTAACATGGAGCCTGTGCTTCTTAAAGTATTCTGTATTCATTGCTTTTGGTTAACAATCAATAAAAGTGTGTCAATAGTGATAAGATAGTTATAGAGCAAATTGTTAAGAATTCGAAGCAAGTACAGTTTTATTACCACTGAACCACATGGTGTATTGATTAACCCTAGAACTGGCATGGTTAAAGCTAAAATTGGCCAGCCCGTTTTTAGCGTTTTGCAAGCATATTTTTAAAAATTCACCAAAAATAGTAAATGAACCCCAATCTAAAAGTGTTCAATAGCTTTTTTGTAGAAGAAACTTCAAAGAATTCAAATATGCCACTAAAAATTAGTTTATTTTGAAATTGTAAAAGTTATTAGCTCAAGAAACAAAAAATGTTCAGTAACGAAAGGAAAAAGTTCAACTTTAGGCCTACATACCGGTAACAAGTAGTAAACATTTTTTTGTATTTTTTGCGTAAGAGTAAAAAAGTTTTGTAATTTAGTTCTAAATAGAACTGTATAAAAAAATTTATCAATTTCAAATTTTTTATTTTGAAAAAAACAGTTTTTATGTTCCAAGTACACGACTGGTAACAAACCTAGGCCTAGATTGTAATTGACTAATATATGCTTTGCCCAAAAATGAAATATTATTATAACAAAGTGTAGAGGATAAATCAAAGAAAAGAACGGTATACTTGTCTTTCCTTAGTTCATAAAAGTGTTTGAGTTATATTTATTTGAATAACAAAATGACATCAATCTAATGAAGAGTCGGCAGTCGATATGCTACGGGCAGCATGCGTCATATAAACACCGTGGGAACCCACGCGCCAGACTTTCTCACCAGAACGTCCTAATTCTGTACATTTCAATTGTCGTCTAGACAGACAAAAAACTGGTTATGTCTGGATTATTTAACACCGTTACAAACTTCAGACTTTGCTGTACAAAATGGTGTAAAGAAATCTGTCAAAACATTTCATATGGTAGGCGTAAAATCACTTGACAAATGGGCTAGTTCATTGGTTGAGAAACGTCCAATTGCAAGGCTTTACAGTAATTCTTAGGAAAATTACTAATTTTATAGTGACATCTGATTGGAAGACACCAACAGAAAGATAAAATCTTGACGAATCCAATGGTATCGTTATAATTGCCAAAGAAATATTAGTTTAGATGGTCTTAAACGTTGAAGAAGTGGAAAATAACAGTACAATTGTATGGAGATTCGCGCACGGAAAGAGCTGTAGACCGATGTGCATATTTTAAAACGATGATTACGTATGTAAATATAAGTTTTACGAAAAAGTTGTAAATACAAAAATTTAAGTTTAATTCATTTCCTTTCCAATGGTGCCAGTTTTATAACGATTGGATGATTCTAAGTGGGTTAAATTATCAATTATGCAAATATATGCAAATTTTCGCAAATGTGTGAAATTGTTGCGTTCTGCGCCTGAGAAAGGGTCATACATGACCTTCTGCCAGTTCCAGGGTTAATAAAATTATTTATTCCAACCCAACCAACCTTTTATCTGAACCCTAACAAATAACCTGAATTTGAACCCTAACAAATGGTGCATCGGCTGTTGTATTAGATTTTACTAAAAACTGTTTTTACTTAAAAGAATCGGCCGATGTTTTTGTTTTTTATAGAAATTGTTAAGATTTGTTTTTACTTCAGAGTTAATGGTTGGAGTTTTTTTTTTCTTAAGAAAGCGTTTTATTATGTGATTTAAGGGAAATTTTGTAGTTTAATTTTATTTCAAACAAAAATTAATTAATTAATTAGAGCCTGTTGTAAACATTTTTGAATTACGGACTGTGTTTTTATTTTTACGCTTTGATTGTATTTTGGATTTTAGCTGATATTGATATTTCTGGCTTGTTGATATAAGTTTCAGTATTTTTTAATTTCGGTTTTGTCTTTGTTTTGAAACATGAGAATGCCACTTGAGTTTGTTACATGGTTGGAAATAAAATCAGTTTTGTTCTTATTTCAATCTAAGGTAATTGTTAATTCAAGACATTTAAGCAGTTCAAAATCTAATTTTGATTTAGTTTTTGTAATTTGGTTGATTGAATTTAGAATTGAGCTTTCTTTGAGGTTTATTTTTGAACTGTTTTTATTTGGGCTGTAATACGATTAGTTTTGTTACGTTTTGACATTTTCATGATAAAAGTGACTTGTATGATTAGTTTATAATATGTTCTTGATAATTTTTTCTAAATTAAGAGGTGTGGTAGTATAAAAAGTGTTACATTTTAATTACGGATATACAAAGAGTTTATTGCGGCAGTGGGTTTTATTTTTGAATTAATTACACTATGAGCCATAATTCAATTATTATTCCAATCACTCACAACGTACCTTTAAAAGAAAGAATGCAGAAATCTGGAGATCCTGGTAACTGGTTGATCATACATGAGTCTATTTCTTCCTGTGAAAAATCTGAGTTTCCTCCACGCAATTTATTTTTATACCAAATGAAAATATTCTTAAAAGCATTTTCGTTGGAACAAGAGCCGCACATCATTGTTGTCAGGTGTCTAAGCCCCTTAGGTGCGATCTAGAAGTGAAAATAATTACAGTTTGTTATAAAACTATTCTTTGACATAATTCAAGTGTATTCTAATTTCAAAGGAATCATTAGGCGATTTCAGCAGAAGAGTGATTGGTGGATGATTTAAAAGGTCGTAGTCAAGGAGGATCACTAGGGTTTGATCCCCCAAAATGTTGTACAATAATAGTAAATATACATTAAACTATATGTCATAAATAACAAAGCAAACAAATAAAAATTAAAAAATGTTTCCTGACCATGGAAAAATGTTTGCTTAAAATAAAGAAGCCATGTAAGGCAAAAAGAAACTGACAAGAGCAGGGTTTACACAGTACCTAATGGTAATTTTTCATGATTATTTAGCAACAACAATATACTCTGTCCAATATTGAATATTTTTACCATAACAACACCTTAAACATCAAAGAAATGAGACAGGCCTTATAAACAGGTAGTTTTTCTTGGCAAAAGCTGATGTTGCTTAACATACATTATGAGTTTGTAAAGCGATGTTATAATAAGGTAAGCAAAAATACATTCAAATATGGCACAAATTCTAGTTCATTTTCATTACAGTAAGTTTTAAGTTAATTAATTTATAGGTGAAATGCTAAAGGTTATATTTTTAAGGCATTTGAATGATTTAAGATTGTTTTTCAAATTAAAAATTTTACATTAAGATACATTTGTAGGCTACATTTTTACAAAGTTCTAATACAAGTACATTTTCGAATCAAAAACAATATAGTTCCAGTGTATTATCTAAGAAACAGTAATGAATCTAGTTAAAACAAAGTTTTTCATTTGAATATATTCTTTCACATTATGTTTATTATTATATTATTTTCATATATAAAAATAATTGTTGATTGACAGTTTGTTGATGGCACTTTACAGCTAGCTGGTTCTACTATTTTTTGTTACTTAAGTGAACTATTTTAATTCACATTATCACGTTGGAAAAAAATAATTGCAATCTCCATTGTGAGACTTACAACTTAGATGTCACTTTTGAATATCTTGAATAATTTATAAACACAATTAAATCAATTATATGACTTTATTGAACAACCACAGTCGAGATTTGAAAATCATGAATCTATATTGATATCTCTTTATATATCAATTCCCTTGGTACATGGAAAAAGTATACGTCTTCAGAGAAGTCCTCTAAAAGTTGTAGAGCATTTTTGGAATGGGACTCTAAAAAGCTGAAGTCAACTCATGCAAACTAAAAGTGATAGTATAAGATATGTAGATTGACATTTACTATTGAAACTTTTGTAAATTATGATTACTATTTTTTCCAAATATCCATAAACTTTCTAAAATCTCAGCAACATTACTAGT
>JAGFPH010001683.1:215809-232822 GCA_018207615.1 Philaenus spumarius
CAAACCCTTTCTTAGTGAGCACCTATGGCCCTAGAGGAAGCTACATACCAAATTTCATTCCAATCCGTTCGGTAGTTTTTGAGAAATCGTGATGAGTGAGTCAGTGAGTCAGTGGGTTTTGGCTTTTATATATATAGATTTATTTTGTTAACATATTTAATTTGTGCCAAAAGTAATGCCTGAAAGCGACTGTAACTTAGTTGGCAAGGTGACAATGCCATAAATGCTGGGTTAGAATTAAACCATTGAAGTTAGGTGTGCTAAGTTGGAGTTGCTATTTACATGAGAGTTATTTCACACTTTGTCTAACTGGCATAAAATAGAGACTATAAGAAGAAAAAATATTGTATATGCCAGTTACACTAATGAAAAATTAGTGGCACACAAAAACCGAAAGCCAGTATCTAGGCTAGAACCTGCACAACTAGATTGGTGGTTCTAACTGTAGTAAAATTTCATGTCTGCACCACAGGTAAAACATATTTTAGATGTCTAAATTATAGTAAGAGCAGTGACACAAATTTGAATCGAAAACAAGCAAGCTGCTTCCCATATTGAACACTCTTCCTCAGGAAATAAGTACACAGCCCTCAGTTGTAACTAGTAGGCTGTTAATTTACAGATTTTGGCATGATACTTTTTAGCATGTCAGTCGGCTATCTGGGTGCACACACCATGTTGGTGCATCTTTTATAAATAAATGTCTCCTCATCAGAAGACATTATTTACTAGAAATTAATTAGTATTACTTAATAACAATAATTAATTAATTAAATTATTAATAGTGAACTAGAACATTCAATACAACCAACTACAAAATATTGTAGATGTGATTGATTATTTCAATCAGTTTAATTCAGGATGTACACATTATATGTATTTCCTTTGCTCCAAACATTTTGTTTGTTAGTGTGCCCCCCCCCCCCCCCCCCCCCCGCATTCAAACAACTGGCACTTGTCCAACAACTTGTGAAGACTGGACTGGACAAGCAAAATGCATTCACTAACAAGCAAGAATAGTGGACTTCAACTTCCTTATCTACAATAAATTCTCAATAATTAAAATAATATGGAAATATTTAAAAAGTGGATTTTCCAGTTTAAAATGCACAGTATTCAAACATAAAAAGAAACCATGGAGATGTGTTTTATTATTTTTCTGATTTCAAAATACCAAAGGGTTTAAACAGAAGAAAATTAAGTTCTTTAAAAAAAATTATTTATACTCAAGTCAATGTTATCTTAACATGTTATTTTTAATGTTACTATAATTAAAATGTTATCTAATCAAATAGAGGGAGAATCTAATTAAAGTATATAAAACAGAAAAAGTATATTCAGAGGCTTTGATCTAGAAACTTTGTAGGTTTCGTTGAAAAATGGCACTAAATACTTTGAGAAGCTATAATACATTAGGCTTAAAAAAGGCTATGAATATTTTCTTTTTATTATTAACCAGGGGAGACCCCTGCGTGCTCCGCACGCCAACCCCCAATGGAACCTTCTAAAAACATATGTTATGTTTTATTTATAATAAAGGTGTAGGATTAATAATAATCTCAAAACTAAGATGGTAAATAATGTCAAATGTTCAAATTAAATTATTTCTTATATTTTATAACAGCAGTTATAATAATGGTTAAAAGAATCAGCAAGGCTCAGGTCTACACTTAAAAACCCTAACCTAAAAGCTAGAAATACAACAATAATTGCTTCAAATTTTGAAATTAGCTGTTAATGGAAATATTGGAGCTAACAGCTATATTATCTGTTATCAATTGGTTGCTATGGTAATAAATGTAAATGTACATGTGTTGATTTATCATTCTGGGCCTAACCTAAGAATTTTTTCCGACTAAATTTACAAATATTTGAATAAAAAAAGGTTTTTATCGAAATGAATTATAGCCTATGTTACTCAGGGATAGTGTAGCTTTTTATTAGTAAAACTGTTTTTTCAATCGGTTTAGTAGTGCCAGAGATTACCCCCTACATACAAACAAACAAACAAACACACAAACAAACAAACAAACTTTACCTCTTTATAATATGAGTATAGATTTGTAGGAAACTTAATATGTTAAATAAAATCAAGTTTGAAAATGGTACTTGGTCTACATAAAATAATTAATTTGATAATCAATTAGAAAATGCTATACACATTAATTTAATTTTAATGCTTATAGGAGGAAATGTTTCAAATTAAAAGAAACTGAATAAAGATGATAAAGTATACTAATCTCCAATTAGGTTGAAGGATATGAAGTGAAGGATATAAAAACATTAAATCTTTCTGGTAAAGAATGACCACTTGCGGATTAATTTTATTCAGATGCATTATTTTCAAACATACAAAAATTCTAAAAGCTTTTAGATAGTAATATTTATAATAAACACTTTCATATAAGAATTTTCTATTTTTGTATTATAAGTGTAAACCATCTAAGGTAAGGAAAAACATTTATTTAAATGTGTACAAAAATAATTTTGAAGCGCACAAAACATATTATTTATTTCTATACAAAAGTATGCACTATTTAGACTTACTACAACATATTTTAGACAACACTGGGCGGAAATTTACATTACGATCCAATGCCAACAGAAATGCAAGCATTAAAAACAAAAAATAGCCTGAAATTCTAACTTATACAATAGCCTTTAGAAACAGTATGAAACAATCTTGTTACCAATAAACAACACTTAAGGCATGGAAAGGTCAATATTTTGTGGCCAGTGTTCTTTATATTTGCATAAAATTAATAAAGTTACTTTTCATCTTTTACCTGTATCTGTGACAGTTGCTTCAGCAGCTCCAAAGACTTGGGTCCAGGAATAGCATCTGACTTGAGAGAAGGTCCAGCTGGCTCCCCAGATACAAGGGAAGAAGCTGATCTAGCTGTGAAAATGAGTTATCATGTCAATCATTTTAAAATTTGGTACCTTGTAAATGTATAAAGTAGGATGTAGTGGATATTTTTGTTTGATAAATATTAATGTCTTCACAAAGTAGGTCTGTATAAACGGTGCCAGAAACTGGCACACACTTTCTCACAAACATAACATATTTAAATTATTAAACAGATTCACTGCGACTTCATAATTGTATTAAAATAGGAGAGAGGATACATTAAAGTAGGAGAGTAACTAATAAATATTATTATTAGCTAAATCAGAATTTTTAGAAAAATTCGTTTTTTTACATGTGGTAGGGATTAAGGGTTACAAATAAGCCAAATTTTATCAAAATCGTTAAGAGCCGTTTTGTTATAAAAAAAAATAATAACTGATTTTTTTTTTGTGTTTTTGGCCAAACAGGAGATTGTTTTTCAAAAATTTTCAAAATCTTTTTTCGTACATCTATACAGGCCTAATTGACATGTTTGGTACAAATTTGTTTCTAAATCGATCGAATAGTTTTCTCTCTAACTTTGTATACATACAGATAGACAGAGACATTTTGTAAAAACCACTACTTTTGGACTCAGGGGGTCCCAAAACGGATATTTCCACAAAAATCTCAACCTCGATTTTTTTTCCGATCACTATACTTTCTCTATGCTATAGAATAGTGAGAAAGTAAAAATAGCAGTATCCTCTTTCATAATCTATAAGTTATTTGTTAATTAAAATCATCTACTAACATAAATGAATCACGACTTTAAAAAATGAGATAAATATTGGCTCAGTTGATCCAAGATAAGTATTTGCCCACAATTTTCAGTAGTTGGTAAAAAACAATTTAAAAAACCAATTTATTTATGTCTTGTAAGATTTGAGCAATAGAATTAACAATTTCGTAAGATATAGAAAGAAGAAAAAAACTAAAATATTCCACATTAGTTTAATATCGAATTTGTACGGACTATTAAAAATTATTAATTTTTAAGCTTCAGCTAAATAAGGCTTACAAATACAGAGTTCACTTTTTTGTTTATAAAAATGAGTTACAAGTTTGCCCTAATTTCCTTCAAAAAAACTGTAGAACTTATAAAATATTACAAAAGCAAGCACAAAATGTTATTGAACTAACAAAAATAACTGAACAGAATTGTAATTAATTAAGAACAGTAATCAATACAGTGTTATCATAAACCCTCTTAGATTTTTATTTACCAAATGTACCGGTATATAAAAAGGGGTTTTGAGTAAAAATGTCATCAAATATTTTATATTGTTATAACTGGTGGTTATATCATTTAATTTAAAGCAGCAAAACACTGCTGTAAATTCAAAATAAATCTGTGTAATATACAAAACTACGTAAATGTAAACAGACTGAAATATAATCGGTCAATGGACTCACTCAGATTCCAGGCTAGAAGATTATTCCGTTGTACCGCTTTTACTACAGATGTGGGAAGATGTCTGAGTACTTCCATCGTTTACACTCAACTGAATTGAAACTATTCTGCAACCTTGACCCTACGTGAGCTGGAAGTAAAACGATCTCCCCCAATATACTGTATTAAACAAATTAAGTGACACAGTTGGTTGATTCAATTGAGCTCACAGAACTACGCAATACGCACTGCTTTCACACAGTATGCCTCGCCCTCGCCTGTCTCCTGATCAGCTGTTCCACAATCAATAACTAAGCCGAGCCTAGCCTGTAAATACGTTATCAGCTGCTTGCAATAGTTATTACATTTAAAAAACCGCACTTTGGCAATTCTGGTGAAAAATAGTTTTAAAGATAAAAAAAATAGAGTATTGTTATTTTCAAAACGTTATAGACATAGCTATTTAATATCGAAATCTGATTTCTTATATCGGAACAAATATTTAAAATGCTCTTACACTGACTTGTGGTTAAAATTAAATTCTTATGATCAGGGCACGTGGTCGCACGTGAATTAAACATATGGGTATTTATTATAAATGCATGTTTAAATTAGTAGTTTTAATCTTTACAATTACTGTATTATTAAATTTTAAGGGTTGCTATCCCATTTCGTTACTTTTTATTTGACTAAATAATCGAATTATAAATTGGTTTAGTGCAATTTTGTTTAAGGGTCGGCTCTAGTAAAACAGAAAGCAGCCTGCGACTCCCTACAACGGTGGTAGGTTACGCGGACATTGCTCATCCTAAATCCATTTAAAACTCGCAATTATTCAAATAGCGTTTTTTTTAAATACCAAACTCTTGAGGACAAAATTCTTCATCCGAATGGCTTGGTAATTTTTCGCTATAATTAATAGTTACAACGTAAAAAATATTTAAAATCACCCTATAGCAGAGGTAGGTTACACGGACATTGCTCAGACTAAATCCATTTAAAACCCGCAATTGTTCAAATAGCGTTTAAAAAAAATACCAAAATCTTGGGGACGAAATTCTTTAGGCGAATGGCTCGGTAGTTTTTCGCTGTAATTAATAGTGACAACATAAAAAAAATTAAAAATCAATGTTTAAATTGTTAATAAATATTAAACAAAATGTTTTTCTTAGTTTTGGAAAAGCCATTTGCTTGCATATTGGCCATAGCTTTAAAATGACATATCGTTCATAACTATCCGATCAAAAATAAAGGAAAAATTTGGATTTTAATTTAACATTGGTCTTATGGAGTGTCAGCCAACATGGCCGACAGCTAGAGCCGACCTTTACAATTTTAGCTTTCTAGCTTGTAGGAACACAGTTCAATTTACATTTATTGAATTGGGGTAGCAACCCCATATTTGAACCCCTTAGACTGTAGTACAGTAATTGTTATGTCTAAACACTCCTAACATTAATATGGAGAATCTGTGAAATTTTTAATGAAATCGGTCGAATAGTTTTTGATTCTCTTAGAGGACAACGAAACAAACATTCGCTTTTATACACAGAGACTAGTAGACCCGGCAATGCTTCGCTATTGCATGATTTAGTTTTATGGGTAGTTATTTTATTTCATCCCTTTGACGTAAGTAACGTTTTTGCAAAAAGGTTTTTATAACTCTTAATAATAATGTTAAATAATTTCAGCTTTATAGATTGTAGGAAGTCAGTGTGCATTTTTTTAAATATGAGAAGCTATCCAATTATAATTATTATTAAATTTTAAGGGTTGCTATAACATTTCATTACTTTGACTTAAATAAACGAATTGTAAATTTGTTTTGTATCACTTAAGAATAATATTACACAAATTTAGCATGTAGGAAGTTAATGCAATTTATTTTTATTGTATAGGGGTAGCTACCCCATTTAAATATCTTTTATTGTAGTGACAATATTCTCTAAACAATCCTGGTATTAATAATATGTGTATTATTTAATTTTAAGGGTCAAGGAGATGGGGTTGTCCCATTCCCAGGAGTATAGTAGAGTTGGGCCTAACAAACCCTTCAAGGACACTTTACTCAAGACCGTCCGTGGGGTTACGTCCAACTCTGCAAGGAAGGACGTGACCATAAACATGGTGATGAATCATGTCCTGCACGAGGTGGCCCTGCTAATACTGAACATGGCGGATCTAGACTGGGAGCTAAACTTCCACGGCAGGGACGGTTGTAGTGTACAGCCGCTGGGAGTAGTGACCCCACCAAGTCCCTAACTCAGAAATACACTCAATCACTTACACACACGCATGCATCCACACAAACCATGACAACATAGATATGTCACACAGCACAAAAACTGATCGGGCTGTTCTGTTTGCCTGAGCGAGCCTCTGCACTTTGTCGGTACCCAGAGGGTACAGTGGGAAAACCGGGGAGGCACACCGGGCTGCCAGGTAGTACAGGGGCCCGACTCAGCCTAACCAGCATGAGTTGGCTGCCCTATCAACTGGCGAAAATCTCGCCTCTGCTTTCATTGCCAGATGGTGACTGGATGGGACCATGCAGGCAGGGGCGGGGGGCCCCGCCGAGGCCACTGGGACTGACAGGAGCAGGTTATAGGTGGTTGAGGGAGGATAGAGCAGTTTTGAGTAGTTGGAAATGCTGTTTACTCATACACACACAACATAACAAATGCAACACAATCAAAACTAAATCAATGAAATGAATGACAACAAAGATAAGATTTCTAACGTGCCATTTGTTTCAGAGTCTCCCAGCTCATCACAACAAAAAGAAGAATCTGGGGTAGTAGGTCTACCCCAGGACGAGGATACGCAGAGATCGTTGATGTCGATTGGCTCGAGCAACTACGAGACAGCCCTGTTATATTCACCTTCAGACCCAAGCTCGCCACAGGGTCCGACAGTCTCTGTTGACAATCTGTGGCCGAAGGAGGGTGGAGAGGTAAAAAATGTTCAGACACCTATGGAGGTTGCTTCAAAGGTGGAAAAAGTGAAAAAAAAGAGGAAACCGACAAGCTGGGAGAGAAGGCAACGGAGGGAGGCACGGGCGGCTGAACAAGCTGCTGCTGCGGCCGGAAACGGGGTAGAGACCACCCCGGCGGTGCAGGGTGCCAGACCTCTTGTAGCGAACTCCCCTAGCTTCAAGTCAGACAGGAAACGGCCAAGATCGCCGGAACCTGGAACATCGGGTACCCAAAGTGTCGGCCTGATCTCCGAAGCAGAGAAAAAGGCACGACCAGCGGGTACCACACCGGAGGATGTTACTCGTAAGAGAACAACCAAAGGTACGTACGCCAAGGTAACCACACCTGGAATCAGGGTGGCTATTGTACCGGAGGCCTATCCAGATGATAAGCTCTTGGATGATGAAAGTTTGAACGGGGTGAGGAACGCCATCTTTGAGGCTATGTTTAGCATGCCAGAAGAGGAGGCGGTTCCGAAGTTCCGGGATAACTATTTATCCAAAGGAGCTGTCATTGGTATTTGTGCCGACCAACGCTCTGCAGATTGGCTGCAGAGTATTATCCCCGGTCGAGAGGTCGGGGGTAAGAAACTCAAAGTAATGAAGATGGAGGACCTTCTTCAGTACAAGAAGGTGGCAGCCTGGTTCCCTGGCCCACCTGTACCTACTGAGAGGGTCCTGAAGATGCTGGGAAGGAACGAAGGCCTAAATACAAAGGGCTGGAGGGTCTTCGAGCGCAAGGAGGACGGAATGAAGGGAGTCCGCCTTGTGCTCAGCATCGATTCTATCAGTGCTGGAGTACTGGAGAACTCCTACAAATGGAAACCTTTCTATGGCTTCGCTCAGGCAGCATTTACACCGCTGGGAGAGAAGCATAGGAAGGAGGAAGAGAAAGAAGGAGGGAAACAGTAGGAGGGGAGCATGCAATGGTTGGTGGTCCCGTCGCTCCCGTTATAGGAACAGACCACCCCCTGGCTTCAGGGGACAAGGAGATCATCGCTGGACCTCACAAGAACAAGAAGGTGAGTGAGATTAGTTTTATTCAGGCTAACTTACAACATAGTATAGCGGCCTCACGGCTGATTTCTCATTGTTTAGTTGAGACTAATGTACATGTTGCTCTCATACAGGAACCTTGGCTGTATGGAGGCAACATAAAAGGGTTAAACGTAACTGGTTATAGGTTGTATGGTGGTGGCGGGGAAGGAAGACCAAGGGCGGCGGTCATGGTAAAAGGGTTGGAGTCATGGCCGGTGGCGGGTTTCCTTTCCGATGACCTAGTGGCAGTTAAAGTTAAGATTAAAATAGATGAAGTCATGAGGGAAGTAGTTGTTTGTTCGGCTTATTTTCCATATGATATAAATCATCATCCTCCATCAGAGGAGATGGAAAAACTAATATTAGAATGTAACAAGAAGGGCATTCCGGTGGTGGTGGGGTGCGACTCTAATTCACATCATGTGATATGGGGAAGTACCAACACCAACGCTAGAGGGGAAGCCCTCCTCAATTACTTAAGCGGAACCAATCTTATGGTTCTAAATACTGGGAATGACCACACCTTCCAAAATAGGCTAAGGAAGGAGGTCATAGACATAAAGCTTTGCTCCTCCACACTTTTTGGAAGAGTGAAGGGGTGGCAAGTTTCTACGGAACCAACACTCTCTGATCACAGGCGTATTCAGTTTAAACTGTGCGGGGCTGAGACAGAGAGCAGGCTTATAAGGAACCCAAGACAGACGGATTGGGATTCCTTTAAAGAAAGCCTGGAGACAAAGTTAAATGATGGTCCTATCCAGACCATTCGAAATCATGTAGACCTTGAGCTAACTGTAGTCCATCTACAGGAAGCTTTAACAAACTCTTATGAGAGGAATTGCTGCATGCTCAAAGCTCAACCCCAGGTTCGGGGACTGCGGTGGAACCAGACCCTGGAATCCCATCGTAGGCAGACTCGCCAAAGCTTTAACAAGGCCAAGCGGTCTGATAACCCTGGAGACTGGGAGGAGTTTAGGCAAAGGCAACCTAATTATAGACGAGAAGTTCGGAGGGCATCTAGATCCTCTTGGAGGACCTTTTGCAATGGCATTGAGACCATCTCCGAACTCTCAAGACTTCAAAAAGTACTTGTCAGAGACCCGGTAGGAAGACTCGGTCCCCTCAGGCTTCCATCAGGGGAAATGACGGAAACGGAAGAAGATACCCTGAGGTATCTATCAACAACACACTTCCCAGGATCCGCTGAAACTGTGACATTGCGGGAAGAAAACATCCCGGATATGACAGGGAAGGCTGACTGGGAAATGGCAAAGAAGATAATAACTGGTAACAGGGTCAAATGGGCAATAAAGTCCTTTGACCCTTTTAAAAGTGCAGGACCAGATGGAATATTCCCAGCTCTTCTTCAGAGGGGCGGAGATAAGCTGGTGCCATGGCTAATAAAAGTTTTCAGGGCATCTCTTGCTCTAGGACACATACCTAGGTCATGGAGATTAGCGAAAGTAGTTTACATCCCTAAACCAGGGAAAGGAACTTATAGTAATCCAAAAGACTTTCGACCTATTAGTTTAACATCATTCCTACTTAAAACGTTGGAAAGACTGATAAATAGATACATAAGGGATGGAGCAGTGGCTGCAAATCCTTTTCATAAAAATCAACATGCATACATTGCAGGCAAATCTGTCGAAACAGCACTCCACCAACTGGTAGCCAGGGTGGAAAAGGTGCTGGAGCAGAAAGAACTTGCGATGGGAGTTTTTGTGGACATCGAAGGGGCGTTTAACAATACCTCCTTCAAATCCATGACCAACGCATTAATCAAGCGGGGGGTAGAACACACTATCACCCGTTGGATAAAAGTTTATCTCGAAAATAGAATGGCGATCTCACAATTAAACAGTAGTGAAATTAGAATTGAGGTTGCGCATGGATGCCCCCAGGGGGGAGTTCTTTCACCTCTCTTATGGTCTATGGTAGTGGATGATCTGCTTGTGGGACTAAATGAGAGAGGAGTTTATACCCAAGGTTATGCGGACGACATATGCATTCTGGGAATAGGCAAATTCCCAGGGACTGTATCTGACATCGTCCAAAGCTCACTCAAATGGTTGGAACGCTGGTGTGAGAGAATGGGTCTAGCTGTAAACCCAGGGAAAACAGATCTCATTCTCTTTAATAGGAAACGTCGGACGGATGGTCTGTACATGCCCAGTCTACTGGGACAAAGACTTACATGCTCCGAAACAACTAAATACTTAGGTGTCACCCTAGACACGAAGCTGATCTGGAGTGAACACATAAGAAGAAAGGCAGCAAAAGCGTGCAACTCTTTCTGGGCATGCAGAAGAGCGATTGGAAGTTCATGGGGGCTTCGGCCCCAGATGATGAACTGGCTCTATGTTACTATAATAAGACCGTCTCTAACTTTTGCCTCTTTAGTCTGGTGGCCTGCTACCAGGAAGGAATGGGCAAAAAGAGAACTTAATAAAGTACAGCGGATGGCCTGCCTTGGAATCACGGGGGCCATGAGAACGACCCCCACAGCGGCCATGGAAATCCTGTTGGACCTCCCACCTCTGGACCTCATGGTACAGGGGGAGGCTAGTAAGGCCGCAATGAGATTGAACACAGGAGGGAGTTGGTCAACATCTCTTGCAAGAAATGGACACGGTGAGTGTCTGAACAAGATACTGGAGTGGGATCCGATGCTGCAAGCCGGTACGGACTACATGACTCCTAAGTATAATTTCAATAGCAAATTGGAGGCTATTTTTCCGGCTCGGGAAGAGTGGCTACGGAAACAAGTAGATCTTGGAAATGGACAAATCTGGTTCACGGACGGGTCTAAAACAGACAAAGGTACGGGAGCCGGAATGTACATGCATAAAGGATACACCCAGGGAAGATACTCTATGTCGCTGGGACTATACTCTACGGTCTTCCAAACGGAGGTATACGCAATACTTGCATGCGTAAAACGAATACTGGAATCAGGAAGCATGAGCACAGATGTTGCGATATGTTCTGATAGTCAGGCGGCCATAAAGGCCATTATAGCTACAAAAACAACATCAAAACTGGTCTGGGAATGCCAATTACTGCTGGATAAGTTGTCAAGCAGTAGGCAAGTAAGACTTGTTTGGGTCCCTGGACATGAAGGAGTGGAAGGGAATGAAATAGCAGATAAACTGGCTAAGAGAGGAGCAGGAACTCCTCCGATGGGCCCAGAACCAATGATAGCAATATCAAGAGGCTATGGGAAAGAAAGTGTAAGAAAAAATGTTCAATCAGGACACTTGCGTAGATGGAGAGAGACGGTAAGAGGTCAGAGACAGGCACACGACTTCATTGAAGGCCTGGATGGACGCCTAAGCAGAACACTGCTGGGTCTTGGCAGGCCGGAAGTGAGGTTTTTGGTCGGTCTACTGACGGGACACAACTCTCTGAGGAGGCACCTCCACCTAATGGGGCTGGAGAACAACCCATTATGTCGAAGGTGTGGAGAGAAGGAGGAAACTTCTTTCCACGTTCTATGCGAATGTGATGCCCTCGCATCAATGAGGCAGAAATATCTGGGACAAGGATATCCTGACACCAGTCATATACGAGAGGAAGGCCCCCACGGACTTCTTCGGTTCGCAAAAAGGGCGGGTTTGATGTGAACTACTGCCTGGACATGGGGCACAGAGGACCTCATGGTTTAGGTGCAGTGGGTCCCGGTGGTGGATCACATAAACCCCCTATATAATAATAATAAATAAATAATTTTAAGGGTAATTATTCCATTTCATACCTTTGAATTAAGTAATGAAATTGCAAATAGTTTTTTTTATATATAATTTAAAATAGTAGTTTACGCAACGATTGTATTATGAAGGCCTTTAAGCCACGAGTGAGATGTAAGTTGGAACACGAGCGAAGCGAGTGTTCTAAATATCTCACGAGTGGCTTAAAGGCTGAATACAATCGTTGCGTACACTACTTTATCTACGACCAAAAATATACAGGCTATTTGATGTTTGATGTTGATTGTAGATTTAATCATTGAATAAATAGACCAAAGCGAACTAGGTTTCTTATCTTGGGCCAATTCCTCAAAATACGCAATGAAAACATTCTCGGAAAACGAACTAACACCATTTCTAGTTTTCCACTCCATAAACTGGTTATAAACCTTTTCATAACGAAATTTAGATTTTTCTGGCAACAAATTGTTCAGAGCCGAATTTGCTTTTGTATTAATTTCCTCTGGAGTTAAACAAAATTCATCACTATCACTCATGTTAGCGGAATGCGTCAACTCACGTTTGAGGTTAGTTACAATAACACACTAACATCCGGAACGTATGGGTACAATCAGCTGATGTACGAATAGCGTTATTTTTATTACAACTCTACTTCCGTCAAATGACGAGCTCTCATTGGTCTAGAGCCTATTATGTAAAGTGACTCCTGTTAGGTAATGATATCATTACCTAATCGGGTTGGCTTTTGGTTTGTAATGTACCTCTTTCTGATGTTACTTGTAATAGCGTTATTGGTATTTATTGCAATGGTCGTAGATAAATAATATTACTTAATTTTAGCTTTATAGCTTGTAGGAAGTTAGTTTAATTTATATTTATTGTATGGGGGTAGCAACACCTTTTCAACCCCTCAGACTGTAATGATTGTAACTCCTGGCAACGATATGGATAAATTGTGAAATGTTTAGTGAAATTGGTCGAATAGTTTTTTAGTCTATAGAGAACAAAGAAACAACGATACATTCATTTTTATTTACAGAGATTAACGATTGTCTTTATATTACAAGTGGAGATTCGGAATCAAAACGGCAGCATTATGATAAAAGAAGTACTTATCACAGAATTAAAAAAATAAACGGTGTCAGTAACTGGCATATCCTTTCTCACAAACATATTTAAATTATTAAAGAAATTATTAAACAGTGGTGACTTCGTAATTATTGTAAGTGGGGTAGGAGAGGGGATATAAAAGTAGGAGATCAATTACTAAATATTATTATCATTATTAGCTAGAGAGAAAACTATTCGATTGATTTTGAACTAATTTGTACCAAACACGTCAATTAGGCCTGTATAGATGCACGAAAAAGGTTTTGAAATATTTTGAAAAAAAAAACTCCCTTTTTGGACAAAAACTCCCCAACAATCAGTTATTATTATTATTATTAGCTAAACGAAATTTTTAGAAGATGCGTTTTTTTGCATATGGTAGGGTACATTAAGGGCTACAAATAAGCAAAATTTTATCAAAATCGTTAGAGCTGTTTCTTTATATTAAAAAATAATATCTGATTTTTGGGGGATTTTTTGATCAAAAAGGGGGTTGTCTTTCAAAACTGTTCAAAGCCTTTTTTTCGTGCATCTATACAGGCCTAATTGACATGTTTGGTGTAAATTTGTTCGAAATCGATAGAACAGTTTTCTCTCTCGCTTTATACACGTTCAGACATTTTGTAAAAACCACTTTTTTGGACTCAGGGGGTCTCAAAACGGGTATTTCCACAAAAATCTCAACATCGAATTTTTTTGTGATCGCTATACTTTCTCTATACTATATGGTATAGTGAGAAAGTAAAATCAAGAAGCCTAACACTAAAATCAAATGTGTATTGTGACACGGTGTCACTGATATATTGGTAGACACCAATATCCCAAAACCCTTAAATAATAAAAATAAAATAAATTATAGAAAGATTCCAATATTAAAAGAAAGTTAGTTAAGAAGAAATCTTTGCTCTGGACACAGTTAAAAGATTACAGCTGATACTATTCCTCGAAAAATGTTGAGGAAACACACAAATTAGAAGGAGAGTACATTAAATTAAAATGAATAGTTTGTAAATGGAGAGTAAAGCGCAGTCACTATTTAACTTTTACCTGTACCATCGACCATAGAATAAAATAGACTGGACATTGCATATATAGCAGTGGCGGCTGGTGAATTATTACATTGGGGGTTCAAATCTACCGGGAAGGGGGTCCTGCAAATTTTTTTTTAGTACTAAACATAAGAATTTCTACTTTTAGGCTTGTTTTTACTAAAATTTCGTTGTTTTAAGACATCTCTGAAAAGCGTGCAATGAGATGAAATCGGGTTACAGTTTTCATTATAGATTGGAATATAGATATTAATTATAAATGGAAAATTGAGAACAATATTGTCTTACATAGAAGCCTATACTTTATTAATTAGTTTATTTAAGTTTTTAGTTCATAAAGTGACTCATAAATAATGAAGTGACACAAATACCTGTGTACTTTAATAGCACACTTTTCTTGAAGAAGTAGCCTAAAGAAGAAAAGTTACCCTTAGCAAAGCTGTAACGCTGTTCATTCTAATAACAACACTGAACTGCAATAATATTATTTAATAATATGTCCACACTAACACAAACTTAATCCATGAACTTCATAGAATGCACAACTGACATAACCTATAAATCAAAGAAGTAAACAAACACCAACTATGTAAAGGAAAAAATAGGCGTAAGGTTTTTTTTACAAAACACTGTTGTGAACTGCAGCTTCGGCTATCTTCGGAAGGAGTCGGGAGTCGCTGCATTTAGATTGCAGCGAAAAACAACGTTGAACGGCTATTCCCCCACCGTTCCCCTGTACCCCCTCGCCTAGGCCAGGAGGTTCGTTCTTTGAATTGAACCAAGAAGCTGAAAACGACGTAGGAGAGCTGCGCGTTGTTACTCCAAGTCGTATTTTAACAACTTTTCAATCTATATTGTTAGATTTATGAAAAAAGTACTAAATATTTATATTTGTTATAAAATATTATGTTATTAACGCAATTTGCTTGGGGGTTCACTGAACCAGTGAACCTATAGCACGAGCCGCCACTGATATATAGATAAAATCATTTAGGATGGCGCGTAGGGCGGGTAGTGCGAGTGAGACAGAGAACCTATCCCACCACACTTCCCCTCCTAAGTTAAGGCGGGACTTTGTACTGTCAACCCTAGTTATGTTGTCTTGACCACAGTAGCGATCAGAACTCCGCAAAGCAGATTCCAGCATTGGGTCTGCTTCCACTTACAACCCTCTGCAAAGTACACGGGTTATTGAAATGGAATAAACCTTATATATTTGTAATCTACGTGATCGCTGAATCTAACAGTATAAATATGTTGTAGTATGATAAATGTTTGGAATTTATACAATAAGAAATAATTCGATTTTTGAAATCGGGACTAGAAAAAGTAATAAAGCGTAAACTTTTTTTATTTTTAGGGTAGAAAGAAACTTTCAGCGGCAAAGTTGTAGAAAATTAGTTGATCTACATTTTTTATTTCAAACATTTTTCAGTCAGACGTTCGGTTTGTTCAAAAATGTCTTTCAAACAAACGCAACAGTATACCTACGTTTGTACACAGTCGCACCGCGTGCTCTGTATGTTCGTCATTCAAATTAAAAAAGAACTGTGACAGGCAATGTATTTATTTATTACAGAGTAGTAATTTCCACTAATTTAAAAATACTTTCTTGATTATGAAACTTGTTGTGTAGAAAGTTTTCGAAGCGGTTGGGGACTGTGTTTTTTTAAGTACTGTAAGTAAGCACAACAAACATATATTTCATATTTTAAATTATACCTTATACTATACTAATATATTTATGATACAAGGTCATTTATACAGTATATAGTAACGAGGCTATGATATACAGACAAGACATTGTTAGATAACTAGACATTGCTGAAAAGCACTAACTTAGGCCTATACGTCCGGTGGGACCGTGGGAGCAACGCGACACCTGATAATATTGGTTACGCTTATTTGCAAGCGATTTGTGGACAAACCAAACATCTGACTGAAAAATGTATGAAATAAAATATGTAGATCAACAAATTTTCTACAACTTTGCCGCTTGAAGTTTCTTTCTACCCTAAATATAAAAAAAGTTTACGCTTTACTACTTTTTCATGTCTCGATTTAAAAAATCGAAGTATTTGTTTTTATATAAATTACGAAAATTTACCAAACTGGAAGATATTTATACTGTTAGTTGCAACATATCACGCAGATTACAAATATATAAAATTTGTCCTATTTAAATAATCCTAGTACTGTGCAGAAACTTGTAATTGAAAGAGCGTCCAATGCTAAAAATTGCTTGGCTGCCCGTCTAATCGATGGATTTGACACAGACTGTACTTTTCTTACAAAACTACAAAGGCTGGCGTTGGAGGGAGAAGGGCATTACTGCTTCTGCGCAAACCACGAGCCATCCTAAGGCCCGGTACACACTTGCTGCAAATGGACGCGGGACGCTGCGTCCATTTAAATTTGCGTCCACCTATGCTTATCTGCGTCCTATCTGCGTCCCATCTGCGTCCCATCTGCGTCCTATCGGCGTCCCACGTTTGTAAGCCACATCAACTCTTTCATTTGCCACCAACCGAGATGGTTGTTGCTATTAGAAATGAATATGCAAATTACTTTGAGAGTGCCTTGGCAAGACAATTTTATATAAATAAAATTAATAGATTTACATTATACAATAATTCAATAATTTATATTAAATAGTTGTTTATTTCTTTTTGCTTTTTGAGAGATAGAGCCATGGTAATCGGTTGCTGAGAAAAAACGTCATTATGTTTTATTTAAAGACAAGACGAAGTAAGACAGAAACTCATTTTTACTTTCTCCACCCTATACGTAGTATATGGAGATGTATTGTTTTCGTAAAAATGTTCGAATTTGAATTTTCAGTTGAATTA